>JAFLJL010014716.1:30000-62335 GCA_018398815.1 Conus ventricosus | reverse complement strand
CTGATACTTACCATTCAGACTCAATGCCCCCCTGCTTCCACTGCGCCAAGTTCTGGGTTACCTTGCGCGCAGGCCTCGTGATGAGGTATGGAGACTAATGCTTTTTCCCGACGGCGGAAGTGGTTGGGCACCACGTGACTGTCTTATCACTGCATTAGCCACACAAAAACATCGGCCGGGCAGAGCAGACTAACTGCCGTGAAGCTATTGTCTGACATGGTAAGTATACTAGCCAAACAGGGGTATAATACAAACTCCCCATGTTTGTTCTGAATTTTCATATGTACTTTTCATCCAGCTGTTACTAACCCTGTGTATTGCTTTGTACTTTATACATTCCTTTCATCTGGTGTCTTGGTAACTCTCTGTGCTCTGTACTCCTTCAGACCTCCTGTTCGTCTGGTGGGTCAGTAACCCTGTTTTATTGCTTTGACTTATACATTCCTTTCATCTGGTGTCTTGGTAACTCTCTGTGCTCTGTACTCATTCAGACATCCTGTTCGTCTGGTGGTCAGTAACCCTGTGTATTGGGGGTGTACTTTATACTTTTCCTTTCATCTGGTGTCTTGGTAACTCTCTGTGCTCTGTATTTCTTCAGACATCCTGTTTCGTCTTGGTGGGTCAGTAACCCTGTGATTGCTTTGTACTTTATACCATTCCTTTCATGTGGTGTCTTGGTAACCTCTCTGTGCCTGTACTCCTTCAGACAGCCTGTTCGTCTGGTGGGTCAGTAACCCTGTGTATTGCTTTGTACTTTATACATTCCTTTCATCTGGTGTCTTGGTATCTCTCTGACTCTGTACTCCTTCATATACCTGTTAGTCTGGGGGGTCGGTGATCCCCGTATTGCTTGTACTCCTTGTGCTCAATCTCCAGGTGATCCGGAACCCTTGGTTGTTTTCTTTCTCTCAAAGGATAAACAGAAAACCAGAGAGTACCAACGAGAGTTAAATGAGTCTAAAAAAAAGTAATGTGTGTGACAGAAATGTTTGGGTGCGTACCTATAGATACATATGCCCTGACTGTGCTGAAGTGTTTTAGAAAGTGCACATGCACTGATGCACAGTACATGAATTTCCTTACCTCTGCATGCATGCATAATGCTCCTTCAGTGCGCTGAATCATTCAGCAAACACTCCTTCAATGCCCGCCACAAACCTGCGTGTCTGTGAGTCGGTAATGTATGGTCACCTACGCCGACCCTCTCTTCCCAGTTCTCTTTATCTCTGCACCCGTTTCTGTTCTCATTCCTCTCCATCCACCACCCCACTCCCTTCTTCCCTAGAAACTCCACCACCTGCATATTCCACAACACCAACAGCAACAGAACCTCTAAAGGATTTCACAAGGCTAATGCAGACCTGACGAGCAGCTGAATTTCCACAGCTGAAACTTTCTTCTTCTTCTGCCTCCTCAACACTTCCATCCTTTGTTTCTTGAGGCATGAGCTGACTCCAAGGTCTAGGAGGATTTCTTCCACAAAACGGTTTCACAGAGAAGGGGAGGGTGGTGGTGGTGGTGGGGGGTGTTGGGGTGGGGGGGGGGTGGGGGGGGGGGGGTGGGGGGTGGTGGGGGGGGGGGGGGGTAGGCAGGGAGAGGAAAAAAAAAAGCAACCAGCAGCAATGGTTAAATTGGAAAAGTCATTGATGGATACAAAAATCAAAGTTACAATCAAAAAAAACAAATCAAAACATGTAAGGCATCCAATGGGATAAAATGGAACTGTGTATTCCATTTCTCAGGCCTACAAAGTGAAACATTTTTTTTTTTTACTTTTTTTTTTCTCCAAATGTGAGCCAAAGGCTTTTTTTCACATTCTAAACTAATCCCAATACATCATTACAATCAGTTCTGGTTCTGAGCTGTGATGTCTAGGCTATGTAAATTAATGGGAGAATTTGAAAGCAGTTTCTGTGTCTGTCCATGCTCCAAGCACAGTTCAAAACCAGTGCAACTCTTCAATGCAAACCACATGCTGTCCGCAACATTTCGAATGTGATGTATAAGAACTTACTACATTTTTCCTATTTTTTTCCAATTACCTTCCTCAGCACGTTCAACCTCAGTGTACTCTTCAATGCAAAACCACAAATTGACTCTCCCGCTCAGGTATTTCTGTGTTGAATATAGATCTACATTTCCCCGCCCTTTTCCTCAGTACTTTCAACCAGTGTATACCTTCAATGTAAAGCACAGCAGCACACTATTTTCCTATGTGACCGTATAGAATCTTCTTACCATTTCCATTTCCTCAGCCTCAGAGCACGTTCAATCAAACACACAGGCCCGCAAGACCCTATTTCTATTCTATTCTATGAGCTCTGGTTTATTACAATTACATTTTCCAATATAGCACATCATTCAAACTGCAACAAAGAAGTACTGTATGCACTAACATAAATGCATATGCATATGCCCTTTCATGAAAAAAAAAAAAACAATTTCCTTCTGAATAATGGAGTTAAAACGCTACAATCTAATGGTTAAAAAAAACACAAACACACTTGGAGTAATTATTGCAAATATTTCCTAGACAAACCTTGTTAGACCCTATATCAACAGTTAGTGGGAAATAATGAGAGATCAAAATACATCACAAACAATGAATGCAATAACGCCATGCACAATCACCATCTTCCCTCCTCTCTAACATTACTTTTCTGCTTCTCTGGATATACACAGAAACACATAATAATGGCAATATGAAAGTTAATAAAACATTACCTAACACTGATCTAACTGCTCCCTCAAATCATAACATGCCCAAATAACACACAGAAGTTTATACATACACAACAGAAACTACAAGTACAAGTGAATAGCAAGTATATTTTATGTAATGGTTTCACACAACAGCATTCATTTAACATGCAATAATCAAGCACTACTCCCCCTCTCTATTGCTTTTCTTCCAACATTGTCTGCAATGCACAAAACAAATAATAAACTACTACACCTTGCAAACACCTCTCTCCACAAAAATCCCTGCACCGACAGTGTAATAGGATTCATTACATTGTCCACAAAGCACCACACCTTGCATCTTGCAACAAACAACTTTGCAACAAACAACAAAAATTGCAAACAACAACACCTCTCCTCCCAACTCTCTCTCTACACCAACTTATTTATCCCTTGCACTACAATGGATAGGATTCACCACATTGACCACAATGCATACAACCTTGCAACAACAACATACAACCCTCTCTCTCTCTCTGTCCCCAACTTATAACTGCACCCACAGTGTAATTAGGATTCATCACAAACAAAAACAACACTGTCCTCACAACAATGCACTACAATACACCTTGCAACACCTCTCCCCAACTTATCCTGCAGCAGTAACCCACATGTAAGGATTCATCACATTGTCCCACAATGCACTATACACTCAAACAAACAACCGAGTTGCAACAAACAACCTTACAAAACCACCTCTCCGCAACTTATTGTCCCTATCCCCTGCAACCCACATTTATAGGATTCATCACATTGTCCACAATGCACTACAACCTTGCAACACCTTACAACACCTCTCCCAACTTATAAATCCTTCCCTCACCCACAGTTGTAATTAGGATACATCACATAGTCCACAATGCACTACAACCTTGCAACATCTCTCCCACTTAACCCCCAGCATAATTACCCGCTTTGTGCACTGACGAAATTAAAGTAAGGATCATTCACATTTCCCACAATGCACTACACCTTGCAACACCACTCCCAACATATTCCTGTACTGACAATTGTATAGGATTTCATCACACCACATAGTCCACAATGCACTACAAACGCTTGCAACACCTCTCCCAAACGCACAGGATGTAAACTTATCCCTCACACACAGTGTATAGAGTCCTCACAAGTCCCACAATGCATACACCATGCAACACATTGCAACCACCTCTCCCAACTTATATCCCTGTACTGACAAAGTATTGTCCACAATATGCACTACACCTCTTGCAACCCCTTGGCAACAACCACTCCCAACTTATCCCACAGCACACACTAGTGTATAGGAATCATCAACACAGTCCAGCAATGCACTACAACCTTGCAAAAACAAAAACACCTGGCACACACCTCTCCCAACTTATTCCCTGCACCTCACAGTGTATAGGATTTAGGAAATCATCACACTGTCCCAAATGCACGAACACCATAACAACACCTTGCATACACCTCTCTCCCCCAACTTACCCCTTTACCCCTGCACTCACAATGTATAGGATTCATTCATCACATGCACACATCTCCACAACCACACTTTTTTTTTGCCCTTTTTTTCGTTTGGTAGGAGCCTTGGATATGTCCAAAATTTCCCCCTTCTTTAATGCCTACCCACAGTAAAGTCTCCAACTAACAGCACACACCCATCTTTTCCTCTCTCACACATATCACACCACAATGGACAACACACACACAAACACACACATCAACAAACCAAACTACAACAACAACAAAACAACAACAACACCACACACACATGCCTGCTTGCACAATGCCAACAGCATCACTTCCGAACCACCCAGCAACATCCATGCACACACACACAAACACACACACACACAAACACACACACACAACACACACACACACACCAACGCGTAGCCCGCGCAAGCACACCACACACCTACAACACACACCGTCAAACTCCCCCCCCCCCCCCCCCCCCTCTCCACACACACAGAACAGACAGACACCGACACACTTACTCCTGACCGTGGGCTTGGAACGGCTGACCCGGTGCCTGGACGTGGGAGCGCACAGTGTGGGGTAGCCCTGGCCCAGCCTCATTGCGTGGTTGTGCAACCCGGGCACATGTTTCTCCCTCACTCTATCCCGTCCATTCCCACTTTCCACACTGTCTTCACTGTCCGTCACCATCCTCATCCTGCTTCCTTCTTCGTTCATCCACAGACGGGAGGTGTGACATAGCTGTCAGAGATGGGGCCTGATTTCCACCTTGAAGGAGTACTGCCCTCTCTGCGAATCCTGGAACACGTCCCCCACAAAGGACAAATGAATCCAGGACAGAAGAGAAAACAAAAAAGGAAACCCTAACACACAGAACCTTAACTCTGAACATTTATGAGATTTTTTGCCAAATTGCATGAATTTTCTGAAATTTTTTTTTGTAACATTCTGCACTTTATTTCTAAATAAATAATATTTTTGTGATTAATGTGTCTATTTCTTGTCTTCGGGTTATTATTAGGGTGATGCACTGCTTCAGAAAACAAAAATGCCCATAATTCTGGGAAGTAAAAACCGTCTATACACCAGGTGATCACAATTCAAGGGACAGAACTGAAGAGAGTAAAAACCTCTTTCATTCATTCCAATTTCCTCTCACCTTTTCTATGAACCATTCCTTCCTTCCCCCTTGTTCCTAGATTCTTAAATCAAGTATTCCTTCATTCTTTGATTCAGAGAAACAAAGGGAAGAAGTGCAAAGTGAGAACTGCCACGTGGCAGTAGCAAACCGCCAAAAAAGAGCAGCGAAACCACTTTCCCAGACTGAAAGGGCGGGGGAGGAGGGGTAGGGGCCGTCAGCATCCCATTCCATTCATAAACACTGCCCCACAAGTGACCCCGATCAATAGATATGACGTGTACCAAATAACGGGCGACTCCGCTACTTTTTTCTCGCACGAAATTCAAAGCCCTTCCTTACTGCGAGAACATGATTTCCAGGCTGCATGGCAGGAAGGAATGGTAGATGAAACTAAAACCCGGGTTGTAATGGATGAAAGATATAAGCAGGAGCTCTGCAATAGTATGTTGGATCAACTACTTGACAGCGGGCATGGGAGCCAAAATAACCACCGCTTTGTTACATCCACTGACTCCTTTACATTACTCTCGCAACCTCACTTTCTTACATCACATTCAACAAGACAACTTTTACCACCACTCAATTCATATCTACTAATTTCAATCAACTAACATTTAAAAACATAAACTTGTCACATTACTCAACTGTCAACTACCTACACTACACTACCCAAACTCCTGTTACACCACCCGCCAGCCGAGGCAACCCGTACCTTTTTGCCTTCCACACAGATACTTGGAAAGCTTTGAGTTTAAAGAGACGCAGCACCACCATAGGGCAGCAGTAATGGAGAAAATAGCCACTGTTTTACAAAAGAAGTGCATTGTTAGAGTTAACGAAACTTTTAAAATTACCCAATTCTTTGCTAATGTCAAGCAAGACGATGAACAGCAAGCGACACAACAGTCCCATGTAACAGAGTGAGAGAGAACCATGGGGTGCCCAAGGGGCTTGGGCCCCAGCACCACTGAATCATTACAACAAAAGAGAGCATCTGTGTCTTTGGGTTGGGGTCTTAGCCCATGCACGACCACTGAAATCAAAAAAATTTTTTTTACAACAAAGAGACTGAGTCCATGTAAACTGAGTGTGAAAACCATGGGGCAGTGCCCCAGCACCAACTGACATTACAACAAAGATAGCTGGTGTCTTGGGGGCTGCTTTTGGGTCTCTTGGGGCTGGTTTGCTCGGCCCCAGCACCACTGAAATCATTACAACAAATCAACACAGGAGAAGCTGTGACCAAATGTAACTGAGTGAGAACCATGTGGCTAGCCCCAGCAACCACTGAATCATTACAACAAAGAGAGAACTGTGTACCCATGTAACTGAGTGTGAACCAAGGGGGCGCCCCAGCACCAACTGAAAATCATTTACACAAAGATAGCAGTGTCTGGGGCGGCCCCAGCACCACTTGAAAACAATACAACAAGATGAGCAGTGTCTTGGCTCCCCAGCACCACTGAATCATTAACAAACAAAGAGAGCTGTTGTCCATGTAACTGAGTGTTAACCATGGGGCTACATGGGGCTGCCTCCCAAGCACCCACACTGAATCATTACAACAAAGAGAGAGCGATGTCTTTTGGGCTTGCCCAGCACCACAGAATCATTACAACCAAGAGAGATCTGTAGATCGCGAGAAGTAGTCTGATTCCATGTAAAAACTTCGTTTTGAACCAGGGGCTTGGGCCCCGCACCACTAGAACCAAATACAAAACAAAGAAAGAGCAGCATTGTAATGGTTGCAGCCTCCCACACCACTGAAAATCATTACATTAAAACACAGATAGCTGAGACCATGTAACATGATTGTGAACCATGGGGCATCCCCCACGCACCACCAGAAACCAATTCCACAAAGAGAGCTGAGTCCTGGGCATTAGTCTGGGGGGGCTGCTGCCGCCAGCAAGCACACCACTTCAAACATTACAACAAAGAGAGCTGTGTCCAGGGGGTGTCCTGGGGCTTTGCCCCAGGCACCCTCAATCAATTACAACAAAGAGAGCTGTGCAACACACAACAATGCCCTTACACTGCGAATCATTACAACTCATAAAGCTGTGGCAACACACTACACAACTCAGCAAGCTGTGCAGTGATTGGTGTTGTCAACACTACACACAACTCAGAAAGCCAGAGCACACATAACACACATCAGAAAAGCATGCACAGACAGGGACAAACAACAACTCAGAAAAAGCCTGTGCATACACTACACCCCAAAAAATAACTACAGAAAGCCATGCACACAACTACACAACTCAGAAAGCCAAGTGCACACACTATACACCACACTACACAACTCAGAAAGCCATGCACACACTACACAACTCAGAAAGGCCTGAGCACACAACTACACCAAACTCAGAATGCCATGCACAGACAAGACACAACACAGACTCCAAAGAGAGCTGTGCACACACACCCCACAAAAGCCACGCACCACACAACCAGCGCCCCCCTTACACTGAATCATTACAACTCAGAACGATCCGTGCACACACTAAACCAGGCCCTTACACTGAATCATTACAACTCAGAAAGCCATGCACACACTACACAAGTCAGAAAAGAGGCCATGCACACACAACACAACACTCAGAAAGCTTGTTCACACACTACACCACTCAGAAAGCCATGCACCAAACAACACAACTCAAAAGAGCCATGCACACACTACACAACTCGACACAGAAAGCCATGCACAACTACACAACTCAGAAAACAAAGGCTTTTTGGTTTTTTTTGCAACCCCCACTACCCAACACAGAAAGCCATGCACACACTACACAAAAACTCAGAAAGCCTAAGCACACAACGACATGGCCCTCTACCTACTGAATCATTACAACTCAGAAAGCCGTGCACACACTACACAACCACAGAAAGCCCATGCACAACACCAAACAGACCAACAAACAACTCAGAAAGCTTTGCACCACCAACACTACACAACTCAGAAAGCAGTGCACACACTACACTACACAACACATAAAGCCAGAGCACAACAAAACACAACTCAGAAAGCCATGGCACACACCTACCAAACACTCATAAAGCCATGCACACACTACACAACTCAGAAAGGCCCCCCATGCACACACTACACACTCAGAAAGCAGAGCACACACTACACAACTCAGAAAGCTCCCATGCACGACACTACACAACTCAGAAACTGCCACACTACTACACAACTCAGAAAGCCATGGCACACACTAACCAGTGCCCTTACACTGAATCATTAACAACTCAGAAAGCAATGCACACACGAAACAACTCAGAAAAGCCATGCACCCACTACCAGTGCCCTATACACTGAAATCATTACACCTCAGAAAGCCATGCACACCACTACACAACTCAGAAAGCCATGCACACACTACCAGTGCCCTTACACTGAATCATTACAGAGTCAGAAACCATGCACACACTAAAACACAACACAGAAAGCCATGCACCTCATTACAACACAACTCCAGAAGCCATGCACACACCTAACAGTGCCCTACACAGAATCATTACAACTCAGAAAGCCATGCACACACTACAACAACTCAGAAAGCCATGCACACACTACAGTGCCCTTACACTGAATCATTACAACTCAGAAAGCCGTGCACACACTACACAACCACAAGAAAACCATGCAACACACTACCAGTACCCTTACAATGAATCATTACAACTCAGAAAGCCATGCACAACACTACCAGTGCCCTTAACTGAATCATTACAACTCAGAAAGCCATGCCACACAGCACACAACGTCGAAAGCCGAGCACACAACTACACAACTCAGAAAGTCGTGCACACACTACACAACTCAGAAAGCCATGCACACACTACCAGTGCCCTTACACAATGAATCATTAACAACTCAGAAAGCCATGCACACACTTACCAGTTCCCATACACTGAATCATTACATCCAGAAAGCCATGCACACCTACCAGTTCCTCATACAACTGAATCATTACAACTCAAAAGCCGAGCACTACTCTAAACCAGTGCCCATACAACTGAATCCCATTAAAAACTCAGAAAGCCGTTGCACACACAACCAGTGGCCCCTTCCACTGACACCAATTAGCAACTCCGAAAGCATGCACACACTACACAACTCAGAAAGCCATGCACACACTACCAGTGCCCTTACACTGAATCAATTACAACTCAGAAAGCCATGCACACACTACACAACTCCAGAAAGCCGTGCACACACTCCACAACTCAGAAAGCCAATGCACACACTATCAGTGCCCTTACACTGAAGCATAACAACTCAGAAAGCCATGCACCACTACACAACTCAGAAGCCATGCACACACTAGTCTTGCCCTTACACAATGAATCATTACAAATCAGAAGCCATGCACACACTACCAGTGCCCTGAACACTGAATCATTACAAACACAGAAAGCCATGCACACACTACACAACTCAGAAAGCAGTGCCACACACTACACACTCAGAAGCCATGCACACAATCTACCAGAGGCCCTTACAACCGGCTTTCAGACTTGGAGTGACACTAGTCACTTTGAAGATCAAGAATGGTCCAGGAACGTATGAAATAACAAATATACCACAAGCCATCAGAAATAAACATGACCAAACACAACAACATTCCAAATGTCCCGCAAACTGCAAATCCACTACCAGAATTTATCAGACAAGATTTGCGATGTGGAGCTAAAGGTTTGGCGAATTCTTTTTCAAAAGTATGTCAAATTTCAAAACTGATCGAGCTCCTGTCTGAAATTTTGGGAAATAAACCAGCAAGAAAAAAAAAAGAGAATGAGACAAAATCTTATTCAATAAATCCACTGATGGAGATAGGGCATCAAGACCAAAAAACGCATTCACATCCATGCACTGATACAAACAGCACACATATACACAAAGACATCAAGACCCATGAGAGAGCCGGAGTACACCAACGCACACCCTAGGCACCTTGGGCAAAGAAACAGAACAGGTTGCCAATGGACATACACACTATGTCACAAGATACAGACAGGTTGCCATGGAACATACCACCTTTGGCAATCAGATACAGACAGGTTCCCAATGGACATCACACCTTGGGCACAGATACAGACAGGTTGCCAATGGACATACACACCTTGGGCAACAGATACAGACAGGTTGCCAATGGAGGAAGCACAGCAACACATCCTACGCACCTTGGCACAGATACAGACAGGTTGCCATGACATACGCACCTTGGTCACAGATACGAGACAGGTAGCCAATGGACATACGCACCTTGGGCACAGATACAACCGTTTCCAAATGGAGAAGCACAGCAAACACTCCTATCCTACGCACCTTGGGCACAGATACAGACAGTAGCCATGGACATAACGCACCTTGGGCAACAGGATACATACAGGTTGCCAATGGACAAAGCGCAACCTTGTGTGCACAGATACAGACAGTTAGCCAATGGAGAAGCACAGCAACACCCTTACGCACGCTTGGGCACAGATACAGACAGTTGCCAATAGGACATAAACGCACCTTGGGCAACAGAAAACAGACAGGTAAACCCCATTGAAGAAGAACAGCAACACTCCTACGCACCTTGGTCACAGACCCAGACTAGGTACCAACCCAAGGGAGAAGCACAAGCAACACTCCTACGCACCTTTGGGCATCAGATACAGACAGGTTGCCAAAGGACATACGCACCTTTGGCCACAGACAACAACAGGTAAACCCATGGAGAAGCAGCACCAACACTCCTTACGCACCTTGGTCTCAGATACAGACAGGGTTGCCAATGACATACGCACCTTGGACACAGATAACATACAGGTAAACCCATTGAGAAGCACACCAACACTCCAACGCACCTTGGGCACAGATACAGACAAGGATGCCAATGGACAAGTACTCACGCTTGGGTCAACAGATTACAGAACAGGTTGCAGATGGCCAAACGCGACCTGGGCACAGATACAGACAGGTTTCCCATGGACAGAGACAGTGGAGAAGATGGGCATCAGTGGTGAAGATGCAGTCATCGATGTCCAATACCATGTCGCTCCTTCTCCGCAAACAACAGGTACAGGTAGTTGAACGTCTCCGCCAGAAACGTAGGAAGTGCCAATCTGTGTCAACACAACAATGATCTTTGAAACAACCGATTTCGCTTCAATGCTCTTCTCTCTGATAAAAAGTTTCGGGCTTCCAGATTAATAAGGCAAAGTTTCCACACCAAGGCAAATGCTGCTTCTCTCTGGAAAAAGTTCTGGGGATTCCTGAAAATAAGGCAAAGTTCCTCACAGAGGCAATGCTCTTCTCTCTCATAAAAGTCTGGGGATACGTGATAATATGGCAATTTCCACACAGAGGCAATGCACTTCTCTCTCATCAGGGGTGGGGACTCTCCAAAAAGGAAAAAAGAGGAACAGGCTGTGGGGTCCGGGGGCAGCCCCCCCCCCCCCCCCCCCTGGAAAAATTTGGGTTTGCTACATTCAATACTGTGGCAATCTGTGGCATTTTGAGACTGAAAATAACAAATTATTAAAGCAAAAAAAACAGTATTTTTATTTATTTTTTTTAAATTGGAAATGAAATGAGGCAGGGTACCGTAAACAATAAACAGTAAACAAGTGGGGTCCCTTTTTGCTCCCAATAAGAAAACCGTGACACAGAGTAACTTTTATTCAAGACACGAGGCAGTAGCCTTTTAAACTTGCATAAAGTCAGACAAAAACAAAGACGAACAATCTAATGGTGGGGGAAAAAAACCAAGCGCCTGCCAACAACTATTTGTCCCTCACAATGAATGACTTGGCAAAGCTTGGGATTAAGGAGGGGGCAGTTCGAAGATGGAGAAACTGGGAACATGAAATTAGAAATATATTACAGATCAATGTAATGAAAACTCTCAGTAGCTGCACAAGGGAACCATTGCAATCCCTTTTGGAGAAGGCAGATAATTTGTATAAAAAAGCAAAAAAATCTGCCTTCAAAGGGATTGCGATGATTCCCATGTGCAGCAGCTGCTGAAGAGTTTCATATTATCTGTAATAATATGATTCTTAATTTCATGTGTCCCATTTTCTCCATCTTCATACTGGCCCCCTCCTCAAGTCCCAATCTAGCAAGTCATTACTATGAGGACTGTTAAGTTGATGGCCTGCCTGTATTCGCCCCCCACACAGCTTTTTTTACATTTTTCCTCCTAAAATGAGACACATAGTGAAAGGGCAAACAAACACAGTCTTTTCACATATGAATCCAAACATATTTGGTTGCTGTAGTCTGGAGCAGAGGCATGTATCAAACTTGTGTACTACATAACTATGGAAAATTAACTTTCCCAGAAAGTGATGACTTCATTTTTTGCACAATATTGAGTTTGTTGTCATTGTTCTAATTAGCCTGACCACTATGCGTACAACTTTCATGCGGCATCTATGTACTACAAGAAAAAAAAACCCATCGAGTTTGGTAAAAAAGAATTGTTGGGATTCGCCAATTCAGTCCAACTCAATAGTGCAGATATATTACATGTTACATGACTAAAAACTAATTATCCAACCCTACAGCCCCATTTGTAATGCCTATCAACCTTGCCGAACGCATTGCTGCAGACCAGCAATGCACAGATGACATTCAGTTGGCGAAAACAGTGCGGTTAGCTGGCTGGTGGTGAGCGGCTGCGAAAACATTCTTTCCCTAACCTGCATTCTCAGTTGGTATCGCAGCTGTAAACTCCCCTGCGACTCAAAAACTAAGTAACTTGCTTCTGAACAGGCCGTGCCCACCCCCCCATCCCCCACTATCAGATTGTTTGTCTATTATGTATTTGTCTTCGTCTTTATTACTGTGCCAGTCTTGAATAAAAGTTACTCTGTGTCAGGGTTTTCTTATGGGAGGCAAACGTTACCCCACTTGTTTACCTTTTTTTTTTTTTAAACACAAAAAGCTATAAAAATCAACTATACTAATACTTACTTTCTTTACCCATTCCCTGCCTGGAACGAGTAACACTGTTCAGAAAGCCGCAGAAAACTGAAATACCGCTACGCCCCGAACAAGGAGTGTCTTCGTCGGTAACAGAAAGCAGAAAAATCTACTTGGGAGTCGACCTCTAAAAAATGTTCTCACCTCTTCTACTGGTGTCATGGAAACAGCCCCTTTCCCTTCTCGCGAGCAGCCAGCAGAACCACATGTTATGCAATATTGCGTGTGAGAGGTCACAGCTGAATAAGCATAGTCAAGTTGGCGTCAACCTAGCACCTCGTCGGACGCGTCCCGTTTCCAAGCGTCACATGCCCTCGACATTTTAGATGACGTTTATAGTATCAAGTATGTGAAGAAGACTTTGAGGATCGGATCCTGTTACTAGGCGATGAGGAGGAGGCCGGATGGGAATCAGCACTATCACTTTTTCGGTGATACTGCTGGTGATGACGTGGCTTCACTGTTCTGTTCACAACACATCAGTTAAAGAAAGAGCCGTTAGGGGGCGACGAAGCGGAAATTGCCGAACGCGAGCCTGTGACGAGCACGCACCCCTCCTTTCTTGACGAACGGGGTGGTGGGGACATGGTACGGGCTCAGAACGACGGTGAAGGTCCCGTGGAGCGGCCAGGGGGGTGGCATGGGGCGTGGTTCCAGCAACAGCTGATCAATGAATGGAGAGAAAGAGGTGCACAGCCATTCAACCTGCAGCTGTTTTTGACTGGGAATTCTGGGTCTGCAAGTCAACTGTGCCAATTTTCAGCTGTACAAAGTTCCAGTCTTCAGTTCTTTCATGACCAGAAACTGGTTTCAAGGCAAGTAGCTCTATTTTTTCGTTTGTTGGTTTGTTTTGTTTTGTTTTTGTTTTTACTACTTGATTCTTCATTCCTTGACTATGCATATTGTATTTCTCTTCTGTGCCCCTTTTCCTTCTGAAACTACAATTATGGCAAATAATGACTGTATGGATTGGTGGACTGTGTGTGTGTGTGTGTGTGTGTGTGTGTGTGTGTGTGGGTGTGTGTGGGTGTGTGTGTGTGTGTGTGTGTGTGTGTGTGTACGCGCGCACGCGCGCGCCTAAGCATTAGTTTATTTCGGTATGCAAGTTTTCCATATATGTTTTGTTCATTTTGTATAAACCAGAAGCAACTATCCACAGCATTTTTTTTGTTTGTATCATTGTGGTGTTTTTATATGTTACCATTCTTTGTGGTGTGATACTGTTTGGGGTTGTTTGTGCATATGTGTAATGTTGTGTGTGTGGGTGTGTGTGTGTGTGTGTGTGTGTGTGTGTGTGGAGGAAGCTGTTTTGTGTGTAGATGCATGTTGTTGTTGTGGGGGTGTGTTGTGTGGGTGTGTGTGTGTGTGTGTGTGTGTAGGTGTGTGTTGTTGTGTATGCGTGTGTGTGTGTGTGTTGGGTTGTGTGTGTGTTTTGTGTGTTTTGTGTGTGTTGTGTGTGTGATGTGTGTGTTTTAGTCACATGATTTATGTCGTGAAACCATCATCATAAAATACAAAACCAATATAGAATGATGTGAAATTGTAGAAAGAGGATAGAAGTTATATTAGTAATCCACAAAAATTCTAACAATAATCCTCAACTATATATGGAGTAATATGTACCTGTTAGTGAACATACCGTGAAAAGCTTGATTATGCCCTTCTTACCAACAAATAGTACCCCCAATTATGAGAGATTGTCATCAAGAAACAACATTCCTTGGATTTATATGACTGTCATGTGTTGTGCTGATGTTGAACATTAGTCACATCTCTTTTCATTGTTTACACTGATTTTATTTGGTGCAATTTGTTTGTAGTATCCTGAAAAAAAAATAGGAAAAAATTTTCATTCTAAAATTATCGTTAATCTAAACATACTTACCGTGGCTCTCTAATGCAATTAAGCGGCAAGCAATTTGCTATCCCTGCCTGTATACATATTTAGTCCGTACGGACAACAATACCCCTGAAAGGGCATCGTGCTCGGTATGCTCAGAATTAGTTCCTCTTTTTCGAGGTTTATTTACAACTGACTGAGAACTCCTGATGGAACCAGGAAGGCGGGGAGTGAGGTAGGGAGTGTCTCTGCGTGAGCCACGGTTAGTTGTTAGATTAAAGTAATTTTAGAATGGAAAATTTCCTATTAATTACTTACTATACCGTGGCTCACTCTAATGCCAGAGTCGCACTACCTGGAAGGGAGGGCTCCCTGGTTACCGCCCTGGAGGAGCAAAGAAGGGCCGATCGTGTGGCGGAGGAGATGGAATGTTGGCCCACCACAGCGGAATGCGATGCCCCTAGACCCAGCATCACGCAGACGGGAAACGTCGCGTAGGTAGAAACTGGATGAGGTGCTAGGGACCGCAAATTATGCGGCATCTAACACACCTGAATGCTGGCTTATGAGCTAACTGCCAGCGAAGACGCCCATGCACTAATTCTCATGTGGTCTAGGTGAGGGAAAACATGCCAAAATTCCCCTTCAGGGTCTCGCGTTACGCAGCTTTAATGACTCTTCTCTCAGCCATCGAGAGATTGAAGCGCGGCTGTAGTCCTCCTTATAACCTTCGTTGTAAGGAGAGAATCAGGTGGCAAGCTGCTAGGGAACGGAAGATTCGTTTGGCGTTTCCTATTTACTCCCGCAAAGCAGCGAATCCGGACTGAGAGTGCGGTCCTCGTCGTCCGGGGCGAGAATAGAAGTGAGAGGAGAATGGAGATGGGCGGGGAAGAAGTAACCTGGCATCTGTTTTTTCGCTTAAAAGTCTGGGAGGTGGCGAACGAGACATCGAGCCATCCGGTTCGGACAAGCGACGTCCCCAGGCAGGCCACTAAGGGCGTGGACCTCACTGCTGCGCCTCCCCGAGGCCAGGGAAACGAGAAAGGCTGTTTTGAAGGAAAAGGAATTTCAGGAACCACTCCGGATGGGCTCGTAAGGGGGAGCCTGAGGGAGGAGGAGGACTAAGAAATAGATCCACGCCGGGACTCGGACGGGGGATCGGGCCTCCTGTTGGGCCGCTAACTTTGACCAGATCCGGCAGAAAGAGGGTGTCCCGAAGGAGGGGGCCCCACTAACTGGCGGATAGTGGTGGAAATAGCCGCCCTGTGAACTTAACAGAGGAGGCTGAAAGGATTTTCTCCGATGACAGAAAGGCTAGGTAGTTAGCCATTTGGCATTGAGAAGGAGAATGAGGTGATACGCGTGGCTGGGCACCAAGATAGCCGCAATTCCAGTGGACACTATAGACACTTTGGGTGCCTGCCCTGTGGGCAGTGTTCCACAGGCCATTACCGCTGGGGAGGCGGCCCCGTTGCAGGGACAGCGGTCCCGCACAGTAGCCAGGCGTGAAGATGCAGCAGTTTGGATTGCCGTTGTGGAATGCCTGACGCGGCTGGAGCAGGGGGACCTTGCCTTAAGGCGAGCGGGTATCGGGGGCTCGTGCGACAGGTTGTAACAGTTCGGAAAACCACGCTTGGCGGCCAGCGTGGGGAGCCACCAGATAAGCGTGGCTGCATCTTCCCGGCTTGCGTGAGTAAAACCTTTCCCGTATGGGGAACGGGGGAAAGGAAGCCAGTAGGCCGGACCAAGGGATGGACTGGGCGTCCACGGCCCACGCTGCCGGATCCGGAACTTGGGAGACATACAGCTGGAGACGGTGGGTGAACCGGGTGGCGAACTGGTCCCACCTGTGGTTTGAACCTACAGTCCAGAGAGGTTCTAGGATCGATGTGGACGAGAGTCCATTCTGAGGGAAGAACCATGTGCGAAACCTGCTGAGGGAGTCCGCGAGAAGTTGATCTTCCCGGGAACATGCTGGCCAAGATCCGGATTGATTGTGTCTCGCACAAAGAAGCAGCTGTTCCGTCCTCAGGGGACAGGGAGTGAGAAACGCGCCCCCCCCCCCCCCCCCCCCCACCCCCCCCCTGGCTTGTTGATATAACACGCCACCGTCGTGTTGTCGGTGTTTGAGGAGAATGTGGTTTCCTTTCTGGAAGGAAGAAGAAACTCCTTGAGGGCTTGGAGACGGCTTCTGCTCTCAGCCGATTGTTATGACCAGGACCCTCATCTCCGGGGACCATTTGCCCGGAGCGTCAGAGTATCTGACGTGGGCCACCCCACCCGGACTGGGACGCGTCAGAGTGACAGGTCCCTCCTGTGGAGGAGGGGTGAGAGATGGGACTCCCTTGAAGCTAGCAGGACTGAGGAGTGCCAATTGTACCACGATGACTGGAAACCACTGGCCCGAGAGGGATCGGAAAGTCCCCAAGACTGCAGTGCCTGAGGACCAACGCTGACGAAAAAGGCGTTGAAAAACGGCGTTTGTGCAGACGTCGGAGGGGCACTAAGGGGCCAAGGACACCATCAGACCAGAAGAGTGGCCAGCTTTGCTGGCTGGCGCCTGATCCAAAGGAATTGAGGTTGGCCAAGAGGTGGCTGGGGCGAACAAGGCGCTGGGCGGGTCGGAGAGAGACCAGGGGCAGTCGGTGGTGTGGGAAGGACATGCAGAAACTGAACCTGTTGCGACGGGGTGTGATGATCGGATTTTCTCGTTGCTGAACGATTCCCAGCTGGCTGACAGAGGCTCTTAAATCCTGTTAGGGCTTGCTGGGGCACCAGAGTGCTGGATGGGCAAGGAGAAGCATTCGTCTATAGATAGGCTTCAAACGAATTCCTTTCTCCCGAACGTGCAAGCAAAGTTCACGTGCCACCTTCGTGGTGAAAACCCAGGGGGCCGGGGCTAGGCCAAAGCGGGGAAGAGCCTGAACTGAATAAACACGGCCTTCTCCACTCGAAGCGGAAGGGAATTCCTTGTCCCTTGGGTGGATCAAGAGTGGAAGTATGCATCCTTCAAGTCGATGGATACCGCCCAGTCGCGGGAGCATGGCTTCGCGGACTGACATGGGGGTTTCAATCCGAAACGGTGACGATAAGAAACTTGTTCATGGCGAAAGTTCCCGAAACCCGGTCTCCATCCTCCGGAGCTTTGGGGACCACAAAAAGGCGGCTCATAAAAATCCCGGTGAGGATTGGAAGAGAACTTCCCTCTGTGGCTCCCTTGGCTAACAGCGTAGAACTCCTGGTCTAAGGCCTGAGAGGCCGCCAGACCCGAGAGGTGCGAAAGGGGGAGGGGAAGCGTGAGAGGAGCCTTCACTGCACCCCAAGGATGACGTACCCCGACCTGATCACCCGCTGAGCCCAAGGGCTTGCGGGAAGCCGCTTCCAGTCTCCTCAGTTGCCTGGAACAGGACTGCCCACAGGGGGCTGCCCTGGGGTGAAGTACCCAGGTCGGGGCGAGTCATTGGGGGTGGGCCGTCGGAGCGTGGGAGCTTTTCGGACCCGCCGGCCGAGTCGGAGGCCGACCCCTGCTTTGGTTGCCTGCCTCTGGTCCCCCCGGGGTCCAAATGACCGTCGTTCCCTTGGGTTGAGAAGGACCCTCGAGTTTGACGAGAATAGGCGCTGGCGCCTTGCGTTTTGAACAGGGGCGTGGGGGTGGGGGACTGACGAAAGGCGAGGTCACGCCTAAATCTCGGCTGGCTCTTGTTGGTGGCTGCACGTGATTCCCGAACAGAGACCCTGACTTGACAGGCAAGGCTCTGAGGGTAAGCGCGGGCAGTTGGAGAACGGGTCAAGAAGATGCCAATAGGACGCATCTTCTAGCCAGAACTGAGTTCAGATGGAGCCTAGTGAAGGCCCCAGCCGATTAACTTAAGCCTTCAGCCATTGTCGGATACAGGCTACCACAGCAGTTGGTGTCGCGGACTGGCGGGATGGCGGACGAATCAGAATCAGGATCCCTTAGGGCAGGACACTTGTTCCCCTAGGAAAGGAATCCATAACTAGTTATGGCCTTCCAAAACCCCTCCCGCGCAGACTCTTCCCACTCCGCAAAGGCAGCGCTCTGAGAGGGACAAGTGCCTAGTGTGCGATTTCGACCTCTCCTGGACCAGTAGGAGGTTCCCCTGGAGAAGAGGGGGAAGAGTGGCTTCGGGATAGTGTTCATTTGCCAAGGCCTTCTTGGCAAATGGAAGACTCTCTGCGTTAAGGGTATTTCCCGCACGCCCAACGGGAAGGGAAATCTGGGACGAACCTAGGCCTCGGGGGGGGGTCTCGCGCCTCCGTGCCCCTGATTCGTATTTGGGGCCCTCCTCATGCAGTCGGCTCTAACTGACTCCTTTAAGGAGAGAGGTGGGCCTAGCCGCCGAATGGGCGATGAGGATCCCAGGGCAGTTCCGCTGCCGAAGGGGCTGGGGGCCCAGACCTCCTGAGGTTGACACTGCCCCCGGAACCAGGAAGCCAGCACAGCCACCGAGTTCTTGGAAAGAATAAGATCCGGTGTTGACCGGTCTCTTCCTCTGACTCTGAAGTCCGCCAGGTCGGACCCACAAACCGATGGAAGTGGCCGCCCCCGGTGAAGCGAGAGCGCGGCGAGGGCCCCTGTGTGGCCTGGGATGGCGGTTCCCCCAGACATCACGGGGAGAGGGGTCAGACCCCGGGAAGGGCAGAGGGAGCCTGGGAGGCAGATGCCTGCACTGGTGAGGGCTGGGCATAATTAAACCCGGCACAGGGAAAACCCCGGAGAAGAGGGCTCGAGGAAAGGCCCATGTTCGGGGGGATATTGCCATTGGGCCCAATGGCGCCCAAGGCAAAGGGCCTGGACCCATGATAGGGGGGGCTGATAAATGTGGCTGATGGCCCAACCCTGAAAGTGGGGGGGTCCGAATGCGCCAGGTCCTGAAGGGGTTGCTAGGGATGGAGAGAGGAGGGACGACACCCCGGGTACTGCCCAAAGCGAGGCAGACACATGAGGCGGGGGGGAAAGGGAAACAAACCGGGGGCGAATAGATTCGAGCCCTTGAGGGCAGGAGTTGTTTCCTTGGATCGCACATTCTTACGGGCGAGGGGGGTGGTGACGCATAGTCCCCTCATTGCCGGCCCTCCGTTAGAGGCCCCCGTTACACCTTTCGATTCTGCCTTGGGAATCGAATGGTGTGCGTAGAACACTGAACACGGGGTTTGTACTAATCAGTGCGACGGAACCGAGGCTGAGTCGCTCGCCGTTATGGGGCATAGGGGCGTGATCAAACAGAACCTGAGCTGTGCTGAATCACTCGCCACAAAATGAAGGGGTTGCGAGGAAAGAGTCGCTTGTGACGGGATCGACAGAAAACGAAGCTGAGCCGTTCACCAGTCACGAATTGTGGGTTGCGAGAATGAGAGCTGCTGTCACGACAACAGAACCGAAGCTTTCTGAGTGAGGTGAACTCGGAGGGAAAGTGCGCTAAGGGAGGAGAGGAATTGGCGGGGGCTATAGACAAAGCGCGGCCGGCGAGATTGTGGGAATCGAGAGACTAAACCTTCTTATTTCTCGCCTGACCACCCAATATCGCTTCACATACGTTTTCCTTAGTGAAAACATAAGCAAGGCACCAACGAACAGCATCATACAATCGATCGATTGCGAGAAAAGTCAAAATTACTTTGCGTTCATGTACACGCGGCTTAACGAGGAAAATGGCTGCGAGGAAAAAAAAAGGACTATTCTGATGCATGCGCGAGGCACGAGGCCCTTTTCAGGGGTTTTGTTTGTCCGTAAGGACTTTATTGTTTCGAGCAGGGATAGCAAATTGCTGCGCTTATTGCATTTGTGGCCACGGTATAGTATGTGTAATTAAACTGTTCTTTTTGTAAAACCTCCAAGACAGTATACCTCTATTATAAGACCTCTGTGAAGAGAACTCTCTATTTAGACTGAGTTTTTTTTTGCACGGATGCATTTTACTATCAAAACGACCCCTCTTAAGCGACTTCCTCTAAAACGCGACTTGCGACCTTTGTTTTGCTGAAATTTACGACCTTCGTACCATTGGTGTACGACCATGAGTCAAGGGAAACAACTGCACACCTGCCACAATCTAGAGTCGCTTCCCTTGTTAAAAGAAGATGGCGGAGATTTTTTAGGTTTAGGTTTAGGTTTGTAGGGACAATTGCCTTTAGCAATTATAGCCAGAACTGGCTTTACATGTCCCTTCTGTGTTATCTGTCTTCACACGGTCAGGTCTTTAACTCGCTCAAGTCTTTATTTATCATAGTCAAAATAAATAGTCTTCAATAGTACACTATCATCGATAGAGCTTTTGAAACGGTTAGTATTTTGTGCACATTTAATGTTAGGGTTAATTTATTCCAAAGATTTGTTACTCTGTTACTAAAAGAAAATTTTCTTAGGTTAGTGCGATAATATTCATGATAAATTTTATTCACACTATTTCTGGTAATATCAACTCTTGATGCAGTAAAAAATGTTGAAATAGGAATATTGTCAACACAATTAAATATTTTATAGACTTGGATCAAATCGCCCTCACTCGTCTTGTTTTTAGAGTAGGCAGTCCAAGAGCTTTTAACCTACCTTCATAGGAAAGATTTTGTATATTCTTTACAAGCTTTGTTGCTCTTCTTTGTACTCTTTCCAAAGCAGCAGACTGCCTCTTTAATCGTGGATACCAAATTGTATTGGCATATTCCAAATGAGGTCTAACGAAAGCCTTGTATATTTTTTGTAAAAAAATATCTTTATCTATATGACTAAAAGTACGTTTAATTATACCAATCATTTTATTAGCTTTATTTTATAGAGTTTGAATATGCTTATCGAATACTAGGCCAGAATCAAAAGTAACACCAAGATCTTTTTCATAATCCATGTTGAAATATCTGCACGCTCACCAGTATTACTGTTTAGCATTGTATATTGGTATCTTGGGTTCTTACGTCCAACATGTAACACGTTGCACTTGTCCGCATTAAAATGCAAATTCCATGTGGCAGACCATCTGGATAAACTATCAATTATCATTTTGTAATGTATTATGATTATAAGTTGTATTATAAATTTTCGTATCGTCCGCGAATATATTGCAAATACTTTCCACCGAGTTTGGCAAATCATTTATGAATATTGTAAATAATACGGGACCCAAGATACTCCCTTGTGGTATACCACTTAAAACTTCCGTAAAATCTGAATATGAGCTTCCTACTCTAACTCTTTGCTGTCTTTTAGTTAAAAAAATCCCTTATCCATGTATGCACTCTACCTGTAATTCCATAAGATGATAATTTCACTAATAGCCTCTCATGGGGAACAGAATCAAAGGCCTTTTTAAAGTCTAAATATAGTATATCTACATTGTTGCCATTATCTAAGAGTTTTGTTAAATCTTCCATGACTAGTAAAAGTTGTGTTACACAAGATCGATGTTTACGGAAACCATGCTGGCACTCTGTATATAAATTATTCAAAGTCATATGATCTACAATCACATCCCGTATAATTGATTCCATAATCTTACAAACAATTGATGTAAGACTAACTGGCCTATAATTTCCAGGATCTGTCCTAGTACCTTTTTTAAATAAAGCTGTCACATTTGCAGACTTCCAGTCCATTGGTACCACACCTGATTCAATTGATTTATTAAACAAAATACTGAAAGGTAATGCTAGCTCATTATATGACTCCTTAAGATACTCTTGCAGGTATCATATCAGGTCCACAAGATTTATTTGGGTTTATATTTTTAAGTCTCTCTCTAACTGCACTGGGTGTAATACACATTATCTGTTATGGTGACTCCACTGGACCTTGAACCACTTTCCAAGATCGGAAACATTACTATTATCTTCTTTTGTGAAAACACTGGAAAAGAAGTCATTTAAAGTATTTGCCTTATCTTCATCTGACACTGCTAAACCACCATTTTTTGTATTCAGTGGACTAATGCCAATATTTGTCTTGGTCTGTGATTGTCATATTTCCAAAACTTTTTAGGTTGATCTTTACAATTAGATGCAACTTTTTTTTCGAATTCGATCCTTTCTTTTCTTTTTATTTTTTCACATTTATTCCTCATCCTTATATACTCGTACTTCATATATTCACTACCTTGTTTAGTGCACATAAATCTTTTATATGCATTTTGTTTTTTTGTAACTTTCCTCCAAGCCTTCTTATCTAACCATAATGGTTTTTTCAATATATGTGTTGAACACTCTTTTTTTGGAATATATTTATCAATACACTTATGAATAGAGTTCTTGATCATTTTCCAGCACTCTTCCACATCCAAGTGGGTACTTTCACACCAATTTTATCATACCAAGTCTTTTCTTAAATTATCATAGTTTCCCTTATTGAAATCAAATCTATATTCGTCCTTTTTGGATTCTTTTTTTCCCTCTATGTACAGAAAAAAATGATAAAACCTCGTGATCACTTTTTGCAACTGGGGCACTATGTTCAATATTTGAAATCATTCTTTCATCTTTAACCAAAACTAAGTCTAATATATTCTCTTTCTGATTTAGTCTTTTCCTTGTCGGATTTTTTACCACTTGAGTAAGATATACATCCCTTAGAGACTCTATAAATTGTTCATCTCTCTCATTTGACATGTACCTTTCCAATCAATATCGGGATAATTAAAATCACCTGTAATACACACAACATCATAAGACTGTATTGCTTCCATTTTCATAAGTTTAAATAGTTTATCATCATTTTCTTGCGATGAAGCAGGATTTCTGTATATGTTTCCAATAAAACAGTCAAGTTTTCTTTACTTTTAAATTGAATCCAGACACTTTCTTCAAAATCCACATCATTTAGTTCCTTACATTCGTAAGCACATAAATATCTCTTAACATATAAAAAGGCACCTCTTTTAGAATTATTACTTATAAACAAATCACAACCAGGAATAGCAAATTCTGAATATTGAAATCTTTCAAATTTTTGGGAATAGCCTCAGTAATGGATATAATATCAGGATTCCTATCATCAATTAAACCGAGAAGCTCACCTTTTTTATTTAATAATCCATCAATGTTAGTATATAAAACTTGTATTGGAAAATTTTGATTTGAAACAACTGTAGATTTATTTTTTACAATATTTACATTTTTCGGAGGCAAAACATGCGGATCACGAAAGAGAAAGCCCCTGAATTTAGAAGAGAGAGTGGAGGTGATCAAAGAAGTCGTGGAGGTGAAACTGCAATATTGATTGCTCGAAGTTATGAAGTTGGCAATGACCCAGATTCAAAACATCATCAAAGATCAGAAAGCTGTCATGGCAATCTGGGAACAAGGTGCAAAAGCTGACCGGAAATATGTGAAAGAAAGGAAATCGCTAACAGTAACAGACACATCCGTGTGTGTGTGTGTGTGTGTGTGTGTGTGTGTGTGTGTGTGTGTGTGTGTGTGACTGTGATTGAGTGAGTATGTGTACTGTAATGTGTGTGAAAATATTTCTTCAACACATAGTCATTGTATGTCCTTTTGTGTAGCTGTATGAAGGAGACAGTGTGTGTGTTGTGTGTGTGTGTGTGTGTGTGTGTGTGTGTGTGTGTGTGTGTGCGTGTGCGTGTGTAATTGTAAGGATATTTTATCTGAAAATATTCCAACGCCTAGTCAATGTGTAATTTTGTGTACATTGTATTTGCATTCATCTGTGAAAATTATACATGTTTTCAGTATGCATTCAGTGTTCTTGGACTTTTTGTGCATGGAGAATTCATCTGTGAGAAAGTGTTTGTTTCGGTGCCTACCTCCCTTATAAGACCCCTCCAATTTAAGACCGAATTTTCTGGACATTTGAAGGTCTTAAAATAGAGGTTTCACTGTATATGTATCCCTGTCCATCCCCTAATGGCTCACAAAACTACATTATTGTTATATAGCATCAAAGTTTGTGGTATAAGGAAAGAGAAGCCATAAAATCTAAGTCATATGTAAAGAAATACATAAGCAGTGATTGAGGTACTGAGCCTACCCCAAATAGTAAAATTATGCCCCTTTCTAGGAGAATTGGGGTACCCCCAGTAACAGACAGATTGTTACACAGAGGGACATTTTTGACAACAATATGAATCCCAGGTGTTTGTAATGTTGTTGAGCTAACACCAAAAGGTATTTTTGTTGTGTTTAGTGGGTTTTTTATATGCTCAATTATTCTAAAACTCTCATATTGAAAACAAAACAAAAACTGTTTTATCACATGTTATTAGTGTGAACCATCATCATAACCAACAAAACCAATATTGAATGATGTGAAATTGTAGACAAGGGTATAAGTAAGTAATCCACAAAAAATCTAACAAATAACTCAACAAATAAGTGAGTAATGTACATGTTAGTGAACAATAGAACATACCGCGAAAAGCATGATTATGCCCCTTTTTACCTAAAAAATAGTACCCCCAATTATGAGCAGATTATCATCAAGAACAACATTCCTTGGGATTTAATGACTTTCATGTGTTAGTGCTGATATTCAATAAGTAGTAAACCACTTTTTCAGTGTTTTGACTCATTCTGTTTGGCGCAATGTGTTTTGTGTACACTCGAAAACTGTTATTTTTTGGTAAAATTTTTATAATTATGTCAATTTCTGCTATACTAATTATCAACATAATCAAGCCATTTTGATAGAACATTGTAGACAAATGCATAACAACAAAACATGCAAAAAATCAAAGAGATCTGTCAAGAAATAAGTGAGCAGTAACCATTTCATTGAACCTACCCAAAAAGCTCAATTTTACCACGGCAGACAGATTTTCAAATGTGCTATTATACTGTGGCAGTGAAGGGGTTAACAACTTGGACCAAGTGTAGATGAGAGGAGTTCCTTTTCAACCTAATGGCACACAAAATTAATGCAAGTGTGGAGCTGGACATCTTGCATTAAGTTCGTCCGCTGATCCAGAGCTGTCTTGTGCTTGTTGCTTTTAATGTGATCCACCAAAGCAACTTTTCCGCGTGAATTGTAATTTATTTGCACTCGGCAAAGATTGCAGTAAGCAAGGCCACAGCATTAAATTTGGCTATGAACTGGCCTATCACTTCATCATCATCCACCTTACTCTCCAACCAGTCCCACTTCCACTTGTTCTTCAAAGAACTGTCGCAGGATACATTTTTCTCCGCGTGAAATGACGTCTCTTCGACATGTCGCCATTTTGAAGATCGCAAAACCGGAAGGAGAAAGTTACCAAGTTAACTGCGAATCCAAGCCGTTAAAGAATGTCGAACAGTTTGTGGATAAATGACACCGGATGTTTTTGAAGACATGAATGAGAATCACAGATCGCTTCCGCGGAACTGACACGCTGTTACGCGGAATGAACAAGGATCTACCGCGGAAATCCGCGGAAAAATCCCACCCCTGCTCATAAAAGTTCTGGGGATTCGTGATAATATGGCAAAGTTCCACACAGAGGCAATGCTCTTCTCTCTCATAAAAGTTCTGGGGATTCGTGATAATATGGCAACGTTCCACACAGAGGCAATGCTCTTCTCTCTCATTAAAGTTCTGGGGATTCATGATAATACGGCAAAGTTCCACACAGAGTAGGAAATAGGGCATTTGTTTGGACAGACAAGTATGGGAAAATATATCTGTCCATTGTTTGTGAATGAAGAAAATATATATAAAAACATCCCAAACAAAACATTGCTCAGCATAACTATGATAATAACAAATTAGAGGGGGGGGGGGGGAGCATTTGGTGATGTTATATTGAAAAATGGAGGGATTCCTGCCAAAAGCGGCAGATTTAACCCTTTCATTGCCATAGTATTCGTACAGCTACTGTTATCAGAATGCCACAGTCACTACTTAGCACCAGGAGCATGCTGTTATTCACGTTTTGTTTGCATGGCTTTTCACTTTCGTTTCCTCTCATATTTGAATAGCATGTGGAAGAAAATTGAGTTAGATGGGGTTAGATGGCAGTGAAAGGGTTAATGTCTCGTTACCAAGTGAATTTTTTTCTCTGTAACACGGTTAAGAACCACATCATACTTTGATTCTTTCACATCAACACTGAAGCCTGCTTCTACAGGATTAAAAAAAAATTCTTTCTCTAGGATCAGCTTCCAGCTTTCTTTCTTTTTTCCCAATATTGTCAACTTAAGACCAACTTGTGGCCTTTCTTCTGAGTCAGAAACATTCACTGACACAAAGAATCAAGATGAATTCTTGTTGGGAAACAACTTAAAGAAAAAAAAAATGATATAAATACACACAAACACACACACACAAACCTGAAAGCCCCAAAAAACATGTGCAGCCAACCCGCACATGCAAACAACCGCAAACGGGAGCCCACACGCTATATAACATTGGCGGTGGGCAAACCAAAAACCATCCTGATGACAGCGCAACACGCTTGAAACAAATTTATAGATAGTTTTAAGATTCCTCTTTTAACTTGTTTTAATATATATATATATATATATATAGAGAGAGAGAGAGAGAGAGAGAGATAGATATATAGATAGATAGATATATAAAATAGGAGGTGAATGGGTTGCAGTGATGTCTACTGGTGTCAAGTGCCAGAGCCAATTCATGAATTCCCCCTCCCATCCCTCCTCATCTGACATGCAGAACTCACTGATCTTCGAGGGCACCGGTCTTGACGTTTTTAATGGCCGCCAGCCCGCAATCTACACGTGCATGGGCTTGCAGGTTGTCCAGCACCTTCTTCCCCACCTCCAGGTAGTAGTTGTCTCCCGTTGCCTGCACACACACACACACACACACACACACACACACACACACACACACACACACACAACACACATATGAAATAAAAGGTAGATGGGTTTCTCCTGTTGCGTGCAGTATGGCAAGGCAGGTAGATGTTGTCAGTGACATGGACAACAGTGAAACAGTGTCACTAAACCAGCACCTTCTTCCCAGCCTCCAGGTAGTCGTCTCCTGTTGCCAGGAGCAGCAGTAAGGCAGGTAGGTGTCAACAGTAAGGCAGGTAGGTGTCAACAGTAAGGCAGGTAGGTGTCGTCAGTGACATGGAAAAACTCTATAACATATGCACAGAACTTTCTCGAACAATCATAACTGAACTGCTGAAGCACATGACATTTTGAAGCTGGTGAAAACTGGGCCATGCTGACCGTGAGGCCATTTGCCCCTCCGAGATTCAACACAGGCTGTGTCCACTGCAGGGAGATCCACTGTTCAGTGATCTGAACAACCCACTGGACATTCATATACAACAGTGAATACTGCAGTTTTTCCCTAACAAAATATGGAACTTTGTTTGGATGTATCGGATAAAGACATTAATGCAAATATTCATACTCAATGTCAAACAACAAAGAGAATATCTCAATTTCACCTCAGACATTGTGACAAAGACCTGTTTGCTCCAAACTGACGAGCGCCGACTATCACATCAGTGAGCTTTGTGTGCGAGGGATTTTGCATTCACTAGCATTGTAACAAACAATGACTATCACATCAGTGAACTTTGTGTGTGAGGGATTTTGCATTCACTAGCATTGTAACAAACAATGACTGTCACATCAGTGAGCTTTGTGTGTGAGGGATTTTGCATTCACTAGCATTGTAACAAACAATGACTATCACATCAGTGAGCTTTGTGTGCGAGGGATTTTGCATTCACTAGCATTGTAACAAACAATGACTGTCACATCAGTGAGCTTTGTTTTGTAACAAACAATGACTGTCACATCAATTAGCTTTGTTTTGTAACAATGACTGTCCCATCAATTAGCTTTGTTTTGTAACAAACAATGACTGTCCCATCAATTAGCTTTGTTTTGTGAAAACAATGACTGTCACATCAGTGAGCTTTGTTTTGTAAGAATGACTGTCACATCAGTGAGCTTTGTGTGTGAGGGATGTTGCATTCACTTCATTGTAACAAACAATGACTGTCACATCAGTGAGCTTTGTGTGTGAGGGATGTTGCATTCACTTCATTGTAACAATGACTGTCACATCGGTGAGCTTTGTTTTGTAACAAACAATGACTATCACATCAGTGAGCTTTGTGTGTGAGGGATGTTGCATTCACTTCATTGTAACAATGACTGTCACATCAGTGAGCTTTGTTTTGTAACAAACAATGACTGTCACATCAGTGAGCTTTGTTTGTAACAATGACTGTCACATCAGTGAGCTTTGTTTTGTAACAATGACTGTCACATCAGTGAGCTTTGTGTGTGAGGGATGTTGCATTCACTTCATTGTAACAAACAATGACTGTCACATCAGTGAGCTTTGTTTTGTAATAAACAATGACTGTCACATCGGTGAGCTTTGTTTTGTAACAAACAATGACTGTCACATCAGTGAGCTTTGTGTGTGAGGGATGTTGCATTCACTTTATTGTAACAAACAATGACTGTCACATCAGTGAGCTTTGTTTTGTAACAAACAATGACTGTCACATCAATTAGCTTTGTTTTGTAACAAACAATGACTGTCACATCAGTGAGCTTTGTTTTGTAACAAACAATGACCATCACATCGGTGAGCTTTGTTTTGTAACAATGACCGTCACATCAGTGAGCTTTGTGTGTGAGGGATGTTGCATTCACTTCATTGTAACAAATAATGACTGTCACATCAACTGATGGCAGCCCTATGACTAGTAGTTCTTTGTCTTTCAATGACTGTCACATCAACTGATGGCAGCCCTATGACTAGTAGTTCTTTGTCTTTCAATGACTGTCACATCAACTGATGGCAGTCCTATGACTAGTAGTTCTTTGTCTTTCAATGACTGTCACATCAACTGATGGCAGTACAATGACTAGTAGTTCTTGTCTTTCAATGACGGTCACATCAACTGATGGCAGCCCTATGACTAGTGGTTCTTTGTCTTTCAATGACTGTCACATCAACTGATGGCAGTCCTATGACTAGTGGTTCTTTGTCTTTCAATGACTGTCACATCAACTGATGGCAGTCCTATGACTAGTGGTTCTTCATCTTTCAATGACTGTCACATCAATTAGCTTTGTTTTATAACAAACAATGACCGTCACATTAGTGAGCTTTGTGTGTGAGGGATGTTGCATTCACTTCATTGTAACAAACAATGACTGTCACATCAACTGATGGCAGTACAATGACTAGTGGTTCTTTGTCTTTCAATGACTGTCACATCAACTGATGGCAGTCATATGACTAGTGGTTCTTCATCTTTCAATGACTGTCACATCAAATGATGGCAGTCCTATGACTAGTGGTTCTTCATCTTTCAGACTGACTGTGCCCTCACCCCAGGCAAAGAATGGTGGCTGGAGGTCGTTAGGGTCACTGGACGAACTGTCACTGAACCATCTCTCGGTTCAACTGGATCTAGGTATCCAATAGTCAAGGTAACCAAACGGGTGAGCCCAATACAAAGTTGTAATTAATGGCTGTAATACTTACATTCTCACCATTTCAAACTGACTTCATGTATAATCTATTCATTCTAAAAAAAACCCTATCACACAAACACTCTATTTCACTTATCAAATACCATAAAAGATCACAATGACTTAAGTAGGTATTTACCTTATAGAGAAAGTAGGTGGACTCAATAAATTCAGGTCGCAATGGATGGTGGCCCCAATGTACACGGAAATCTGTAGTGAATGCCTGAAAATGTAACGCACTACACAGGTCACTTTAGTGACATGTTTATGGACGGTAAATATATGAACTTGTAAGACACCAAACGGGTCACTTTAGCGACATGCTTATGAACAGTAAATATATGAAAATGTAACACACTACACAGGTCACATTAGTGACACGTTTATAAACAGCAAATATATGAAAATGTAACAAACTACACAGGTCATTTAGTGACATGTTTATGAACAGTAAATTTATGAAAATGTAACACACTATACCGGTCACTTAAGTAATGGTTTATCAACAGTAAATATATGAAAATGTAACACACTACACGCTACTCAGGTCATTTTACACAGTCTATCACTGGTAAATATCTGAAGGTGTAAAACAGTACAAAGGTTACTTTGGCTACAGTTTATCAACAGCAAACTTGAAAATGCTGCACACAACAGAGGTCAGTGAAAATACAGTTTCTCTTATATGGGACAAAGTCAGCTTGCTGTGTTCTACATCAGCACTGTACATACCTCTGGGATAAAGTCAGCTTGCTGTGTTCTTGATCAGCACTGTACATACCTCTGGGATAAATTCAGCTTGCTGTGTTCTACATCAGCACTGTACCAGACCTGTTTACCCCCAACATTACCTTTCAGTAGTCATGATGACCTGTGTCAGTAGTTTGGGCTTAAATTTGAGCAACTGTCAGTAGTCACCACGACTTCTGCAGCATTTGATCTCTTTGGCAATTTTTGAGTCTGGGCATATGCGTTCGATTGCCTTTGTGAGAGTGTCAGCTGCTGCGAATGGCAAATTATGTTCCACCAAGAATTCGCATATCAGAGCCTCTGACCGTGTCACCTCTCGCTCATCACGCTGCTGTGTAAAGAAGCCTTGCAGAGTGGATTGTTTTCCCTTGGCTCTCTCGAATTGTTCGTGTCTGGCACTTTTAACATGTCTGAAACGGTCGTTCTTTCCACCATGCACACAGCTGAAGTCCGTGTCACAAACAATGCACCACACATACGCTTCTCCCTTTTTAGATGCCTGTAAACAAGACCACTCCTGTGTATACTCCTTTCGAAAACGCTGTGCAGGAGGCGCCGGGCTTTTTTCTTTGGTGGAGAGGTGCAAGGGTCAGTTGATTCACTGGCCTTTTCTTTTTCCCTTTTTGTCGACATTTTCGCGCGAATCGACTGAGCAGACTGGAGCAGACGAAAGAAACTAGCGCGCATGCGCAAGCAAATCGGAAAATATCAGAATTATCTCCCTTCACTTACTTTCGTTTATGATCGTCGCTGACAGCTTTAGTGGCTGATTTTGTTTGTTTGTTTGTTTTTTTTCTCCGTAGTTTGAGCCTGTGTGATCGTAGCACCGTAGCCGAGGACCTATTTTCGCAGAAACTACGGTGAATCCGTAGGGGTAAACAGGTCTGCTGTACATACCTCTGGGATAAATTCAGCTTGCTGTGTTCTAGAGCAGCACTGTACATACCTCTGGGATAAAGTCAGCTTGCTGTGTTCTAGAGCAGCACTG
>JAFLJL010014716.1:0-27500 GCA_018398815.1 Conus ventricosus | reverse complement strand
GACCCACACAGCCCAGACCCACGCAGCCCAGACCCACGCAGCCCAGACCCACACAGCCCAGACCCACACAGCCCAGACCCACACAGCCCAGACCAATCCAGCCCAGACCCACGTAGCTCAGACCCATCAAGCCCAGACCCACGCAGCCCAGACCCACACAGCCCAGACCCATGCAGCTAAACCCACACAGCCCAGACCCACGCACCCCAGACCCACACAGCCCAGACCCACACAGCCCAGACCCACCAAACCCAGACCCACCAAACCCAGACCCACCCAGCCCAGACCCACACAGCCCAGACCCACACAGCCAGACCCACCAAACCCAGACCCACACAACCCAGACCCACACAGCCCAGCGCTGTCAGACACACCTGCAGTCCTGGCCAGAAGGCCAGCAGGCATCCATGAAGTTGCGGGAGATGGAATTGGGTTTGTGCATGTGCACATCCATGAGTAGTGGCCCCTGGCTGACGTAGCGCATCACTGCACGTAATGCTGTAACACAACACATGCTAGTTGAAGACTGCATCCCTTGGACTGTCACATCACATGCCTTTCTATCCCCACATCGCAACATTGTCACAACACACACTTCACAATCAACGCACTCAATGGTTGTCCAGCATTGTACCTGTCAGTTACTGCAATGCAACACATGTACACATTGTACACTTGTCAATCATAGCGTCAGTTACTGCAATGCAACACATGTACACATTGTACACTTGTCAATCATAGCGTCAGTTACTGCAATGCAACATATGTACACATTGTACACTTGTCAATCATAGCGTCAGTTACTGCAATGCAACACATGTACACATTGTATACTTGTCAATTCATCGCGTCACAATCTTTCACTGCATTAACTTCTCTGCATCATATGCTGTTACAAAATATAGTTAACATCCACAATACTGTTACAAAATACATTGAACAGCCACTACATCATAAACCTGCCACAATGAATACCTGCCAACTGCTTCATCATAACACCATTACAACAAGCACCTGTCTGCCACCACAATATAATGGTGTCACAATGCATACCTGTCAATCATGGGATTGTACGCTTCATAACACAAAGTTGCCTTTTATACAACTGATAGTCTCACATGCATGTTTCTCAGTGACCATACATGCACATACCTGTCTTTGTTGACAGTTTTGATTGATGTAACAGTTCAATGACACAATGGTCACATTCTCCTGAAGCTACCACAAACTTCAAAAGACACAAAATGTAATCTACAGAGCATCATTTATTTTTCTTCACAATGCTATAAGTTAATTGTACTTAGCTGTTGCTCAGTCATTTGTCTGTCTTCAGTTGGTCAGCCATTTATCTGTCTTCTGTTGCTCAGCCATTTATCTGTCTTCTGTTGCTCAGTCATTTATCTGTCTTCTGTTGTCAGCCATTTAGCTGTCTTCTGTTGGTCAGCCATTTATCTGTCTTCTGTTGCTCAGTCATTTATCTGTCTTCTGTTGGTCAGCCATTTATCTGTCTTCTGTTGGTCAGCCATTTAGCTGTCTTCTGTTGGTCCCGCCATTTATCTGTCTTCTGTTTGGGCAGCCAAAAGTGGTGACAGCCTGATATGGCCCTTAGCGGTCGGCTGGGCTATAAGCAACATTATCTTATCTTATCTGGTCAGCCATATATCTGTCTTCTGTTGCTCAGCCATTTATCTGTCTTCTGTTGCTCAGTCATTTATCTGTCTTCTGTTGGTCAGCCATTTAGCTGTCTTCTGTTGGTCAGCCATTTATCTGTCTTCTGTTGCTCAGTCATTTATCTGTCTTCTGTTGGTCAGCCATTTATCTGTCTTCTGTTGGTCAGCCATTTAGCTGTCTTCTGTTGGTCAGCCATTATCTGTCTTCTGTTGTCAGCCAAACGTGGTGACAGCCCTGATATGGCCCTTAGCGGTCGTCTGGGCTATAAGCAACATTATCTTATCTTATCTTGGTCAGCCAAAATCTGTCTTCGTTGGTCAGCCATTTATCTGTCTTCTGTTGGTCAGCCATTTAGCTGTCTTCTGTTGCTCAGCCATTTATCTGTCTTCTGTTGCTCAGTCATTTATCTGTCTTCTGTTGGTCAGCCATTTATCTGTCTTCTGTTGGTCAGCCATTTAGCTGTCTTCTGTTGGTCAGCCATTTATCTGTCTTCTGTTGGTCAGCCATTTATCTGTCTTCTGTTGGTCAGCCATTTAGCTGTCTTCTGTTGCTCAGCATTTAGCTGTCTTCTGTTGGTCAGCCATTTATCTGTCTTCTGTTGGTAAGTCATTTATCTGTCTTCTGTTGGTCAGCCATTTAGCTGTCTTCTGTTGCTCAGCCATTTATCTGTCTTCTGTTGCTCAGCCATTTATCTGTCTTCTGTTGGTCAGCCATTTATCTGTCTTCTGTTGGTCAGCCATTTATCTGTCTTCTGTTGCTCAGCCATTATCTGTCTTCTGTTGCTCAGTCATTTATCTGTCTTAATCTTTAACCCTTACACTGGTTATTTAACAACGTACTATTAAGTATGCTGTCTGGTGAATTTCCAGAAGGAAAGTTTGAAAAGAATAGTTACGTTTGTATGACATGCATAACTTTTCAACGGTTAGTATCTGAACATGACATGCAGAATAAAAATGGTTAGTAATTGAATAAAGAATAATATAAAACAGAAATGGGGTGCTTGTGAGTGTTTGATTAGGTGCTGACCTGTCCAGAATGTGAAAATAACAGGTGAAAACAGGTGGCACATCCTGCTTGTCATTCTCACAAGCTTGTTCACAAATAACCCAGTCTATGGTGTTCCACAGTAACCAGAAATAAGTCATAGCCTTTTTCAAAGGAAAGTCAGTGTGGATTATACTCGTCTTTCATGCAGGTAATTCAGGTATGAATGAATAAGGTACAGTTCAGTTTTCACATTGAAATCATGTGCTGCTAACACACACAAAAAAACAAAAAGGTCACTATCAACGAATGTAATAGTCAGCCCACACTGTCATCATTTATGTTTGAAAGGTTTAGGATCATCTGTAAACGCTACACTGAGTTTTTCTTCCCCACTGAATAGCATCTTGAGATTCCCTCACCCTTAGGCACTCATCCAGTCACTGTCCGTGTCGATCTCAAAATCACGATTGCATGGTGCTTGATCTAAATCAAAACTATCACCCATCACACCCAGTTCATTTAAAATGTCCATAACTTCTTCTTCACCTGCTTTTTCCACAAGAAATTCAGCAAAAACATCTTCAAACAAGTTCCTAATTCTATCATGTTCTGCTTCGGGCGCCGCCATTTTTGTTCGCCAGACGAGTCGAGTCGCACTATTGCATTACAAGCTGCTACTAACCATAAACTAAGCTGAAACATTGAAAATCCATGTTCCGGGGCTCGCTCAGTCACTCATGCAAATTAGTTTGTCACTGAGCCATAGTTTCGTATCTGCGTGTGTCTGTGAAACTAGGCTCGCAAGGCTCACCCTACAGCGCGACTTTAGTCGCGACAACCAGTGACGGCCATGACGTCATGGCGCGACTATTGTCGCGACAACCAGCATAAGGGTTAACATCTGAACCTTTACTCTCCATTTACAATTAACTGAATTTGTTGAAATTTCAAATCTTGATATTTTTCAACACAAATGCATTCACCAAGCAAGCAATGCCCCAAATGCATACCAACCCCACACACAAAGCGCACTCAGTTCCCAAACTGACCTTGTTAAAGCGGTCAAGGTAGTTGTCATCCCCCAGCAGAATGTAGGCCTTCAAGACATACTCATAGTATGAGTCGATGCCAGCACCTACACCACTCTCTGTCAAACAGAAAAAACATTCTGCTTTAGGGATTCACACACTACTGATACATTCACATGCTGACCAAACACTACAGTAAAAACATTCTGCTTTAGGGATTCACACACTACTGATACATTCACATGCCCACCAAACACTTCAGAAAAAACATTCTGCTTTAGGGATTCACACACTACTGATACATTCACATGCCCACCAAACACTACAGTAAAAAACATTCTGCTTTAGGGATTCACACACTACTGATACATTCACATGCCCACCAAACACTACAGTAAAAACATTCTGCTTTAGGGATTCACACACTACTGATACATTCACATGCCCACCAAACACTACAGTAAAAACATTCTGCTTTAGGGATTCACACACTATCAATACCTTTATAAGCTGACCAAACAACTACAGAGATGGTGATGATTCTTCTGAACTGAAGTCAGAATTACTGACCAGTGTTATACATGCCGAAAGGTGCAGTATCATTTTTCATATTTGTCATATCAACTCAAAATCTTGTGAAAAAGAAAAATTTCAATCTCTGCTCAAATGTTGCTACTCAAGCCACAGCGAATTCCTCCGGACTTTACCCATCTCCCCCTTTTTTTTTTCTTTTACAAGCGCAGCAGAAAGTGAAAAAAAAACCTAAATCACTGTTCTGCTCTACATCCCTTTGACTTCTAGAGACCCAGTCCTCCGTGTAAGCACACCATTCACATCACCAACAGGATGATACACCATTCACATCACCAATAGGCCGATACACCATTCACATCACCAACAGGATGATACACCATTCACATCACCAATAGGCCGATACACCATTTATATCGCCAACAGGCTGATACACCATTTATATCACCAACAGGCTCATACACCATTCACATCACCAATAGGCTGATACACCATTTACGTCACCAATAGGATGATACACCATTTATATCACCAACAGGATGATACACCATTTATATCACCAACAGGCTGATACACCATTTACATCACCAACAGGCTGATACACCATTCACATCACCAATAGGCCGATACACCATATATATCACCAACAGGCCGATACACCATTTATATCAACAATAGGATGATACACCATTCACATCACCAACAGGCTGATACACCATTCATATCACCAATAGGCCGATACACCATTCATATCACCAACAGGATGATACACCATTTACATCACCAACAGGCCGATACACCATTCACATCACCAATAGGATGATACACCATTTATATCAACAACAGGCTGATACACCATTCATATCACCAACAGGCTGACATACCATTCATATCACCAACAGGATGATACACCATTTACATCACCAACAGGATGATACACCATTTATATCACCAACAGGCTGATACACCATTCATATCACCAATAGGATGATACACCATTTATATCACCAACAGATGATACACCATTTATATCACCAACAGGATGATACACCATTTATATCACCAACAGGCCGATACACCATTTACATCACCAACAGGCCGATACACCATTTACATCACCAATAGGATGATACACCATTTATATCACCAACAGGATGATACACCATTTATATCACCAACAGGCCGATACACCATTTACATCACCAACAGGCCGATACACCATTTACATCACCAACAGGATGATACACCATTCATATCACCAATAGGTTGATACACCATTTATATCACCAATAGGCTGATACACCATTTATATCACCAACAGGCTGATACACCATTTATATCACCAACAGGCTGATACACCATTTATATCACCAATAGGCTGATACACCATTTATATCACCAACAGGATGATACACCATTTATATCACCAACAGGCTGATACACCATTTATATCACCAATAGGCTGACACACCATTCATATCACCAACAGGATGATACACCATTTATGTCACCAATAGGCTGATACACCATTTGTATCACCAATAGGCTGATACACCATTCATATCACCAACAGGATGATACACCATTCATATCACCAAGAGGATGATACACCATTTATATCACCAACAGGCTGATACACCATTCATATCACCAACAGGCTGATACACCATTTATATCACGACCAGGATGATACACCATTTATATCACCAACAGGATGATACACCATTCATATCACAAACAGGCTGATACACCATTCAAATCACCAACAGGATGATACACCATTTATATCACCAACAGGATGATACACCATTCATATCACCAACAGCTGATACACCATTTATATCACCAACAGGATGATACACCATTTATCATCTACAGGCTGATACACCATTTATATCACCAACAGGCTGATACAATTACATGCATGAGGTCATATCATGCAGTTACATTAGTTAGAACCCCTTATTTTCAGGTCAAAGGTTAAAAAATCCACCCGGCCAACCATAGTGTGTGAAGGACCTACCTCTGCGTATCCAGTCTCCATTGTGGATGTTGATGATGAGTCCCATCAGATCACTGGTGCGGTGTCGCTGTTGCCATAAGTAGTCCATAGCCTTCCGCGCCTTCTCCTGCACACAGCCCATCCACATCAGGCTTCCTTGACTTCATGTCTTTTCCATGCATTTGATATTTTTCTCTAAATGTGCTGCATTGGCCCAAGAGCTTACAGACAATTTTCATCTGGTTCATAAATTCTAGCATCAACCTAGCCATGCTTGGCAATCTTTATGGTTTTTTTTTTCTTCCCCAGCGTGACACACAATTCATCTGGTTCACAAATTCTAGCATCAACCTAGCAATGTTTGGCAATGGGTTTTTTTCTCCAGCGTGACACACAATCCCCAGACTCCTCCTGACTCCCTACTGTTGTGGACATTCTCTGTGCCACCTCCAAGGAGTCTGCCACTACCTTTTACGTTCCATGAGATTAAAAGTCGTGGAATCTGCTTGATCAGCTTTCCCTTAACCCTCCAGCATTTGCATATGTTACGGGCAAACTCTTCTAATTATCAAAAAACAAGTAACAATGTTTATGCAAACACAGCCCTGTAGCTATGTACACACTGATTCTTTCACTGATATACCCTGGTTTTATGGCAGAAGCTTCATTCACAATGGGTTTGTGTCATGACCCAGAGCTTGGTTTTGGGTGACATGGCATCAAAGATAGAGAAGGAGGCGGTGGAAGGAGGGAGAGCGTGACACACCCGGGAATCTTTTATAGTTTATTAGTTTAGCGTTTCACGGACGCCCTGTTGGTTGCTAAGGCAGAATTTCCGTGCGTTAAACGCCCTGGGTTGAGCGAATGTCAAACCCGGAACCTGGGGTTTTGGGTTTCGCCCCTTTGGCAGTGGGGTTTTTGTCTTTTTGCACGTGGTTCATTTGAGTAAAGTGTCCCCCTTTTTCTGCAGGGCGCAGGGCGTTTTAAGTTCTTTTTCCCTGTTCTGGCTGGGGTGTAAAGGGGGGGATCTTGGCATTGGGTCTTTCGGACCTAAAGGGTGTGGCTTTTGGGAAAGGCTTTCCGGCCCCCCCAAGTAAAAATCTTTGTTTTATGTGAAAGTGGGTTTCACTTTCAAGACCAAGGGTGGTTTCCCGGGGTGCCCACGTTTTTGTATGTGTAGGGGTTTTGTGTAAAGGTGTGGGGCGCCCCCCCCTTCGAGGGTTTTGTTTTGTCAAAGGTTCTGGGTTTGTGTCTTTTTCCGGCGTGTTAACCACCTTTTTAGGGGGGATGGGCACGTCCGGTTTTGGACCAGACTTTGGGGCTGAGGTGACGGCCTGAGGGGGCCGCCCGGGCGGGCGGGACCCGGGTAAACCCGGGCGGGCTGACCCGGCTGACCCAGGGAGCTGCCCCGGGCCCGCCCCCAGTCGGAGCTGACCCAGGCTGACCCAGGCGGGGGCCGACCGGCCCTTGCAGCCCTCCCGCCATTTTGTGGGCGTGCGGGGAAAGCGCACGCCCCATGGTTGGGGGTTTGGGTTTGCGGGCTCATCCTGGTTTCCGTACGCCCCACATCTTTGGGCAGGGGTTCCTTTGGTTTTTAGTCGGGGGTGTTTGGGTGTGATGCGGGTTTTTTCTACAGAAAACCCTTCGCCGGGAAATTTTTATTTTTTCCTTTTAAACCCCAGTCCCCGTGTTCATCGTCTTCGAAAACGTCGCCGTGGGCGCTTGTGTCCACGTTACTCGTTACCCAAAGGTGTAGTGGGCAAAACGGAATAATGATCTCTTTTGTGCGCCCCCACAAGCTACAGTGTCCCTATTTTTTCCCCCTGAATGCATCCGAGAGGGACAATGAGTGGGTGACTTCTAGGGTTTGTGGGGAGTCGGTTGTTGGAAGTTTTGGGCATCAAAACTAAAAAGTTATGTCAAAAGGTTATGCGACTTTTTGGGTCACCAGTGGGGGGGGTTTTCCCTTGGGGCCCCGTGGTTTTTGTTGTTTGTTTGTGCTAGTGGGTTCTTTATTTTGTGTTGTGTTTTTCTTTTGATGTTGGGGGGGGTCTACGTGCGGGTTGGGGGTGTGTGCATGAGCGACAGCGTGTTGTATTGAAAAATATATTGTTTTTTTGTAAAACGTTGTGGGTTTTGTTGTATGGGGGGGGGGTTGTTAGTATGGGTTTTTTTTTCCCTTCAGCCCTTGGGCGGGGTTCTGAAAAAACGGGAGTGGGGGATGCGGGGGGTCCCTTTTTGGTTTTGGGGGTTAGGTAGAGTAGGGGGGGGGGGGGGGGGGGGGGGGGGTTTTGGGTTGGGGGGGGTTTGGGTTTGGGTGCGCCCCTTTGGTTTTGGGGGCGGCGCGATTGAATTTGAGTGGTTTTAAAGCAAAACCCCCAACCCTTTGTCCTGTCCTGTGGCGTTTGTATTAGTGTGAAGTTAGGGGGGGAGGTTGGAGGGTGCGGGGCCTAGAAGGGGGAGGCAAGACATGAGCACTCAGGCGTGAAAAGCCCTGTAATTGCCATTTTTTGTGTGGGGAAGTGATGTGCTTTGTAATTTTTGTTTGTCATATTTTTTGTGTGGGGTAATAAAGTGGATATTTTTGCTGTATTAGGTTTTTGCTGTGTCGTTTTGGTTGTGTGGACCCCCCCCTGTGGGGATTTTTTGGTTAAAAATATCGGGGGGCCCATTTTTTTTTAAAGAGAATTTTGTTTCGGGGTATAAAGTTTTTTGGAAATGATAAGGGTTTTAAAATTTTGGGTTTTGTGAGCTTTTTGCTTTGTGTTTGTTTTTGAGGGATGAGACTATGCTTTGTTGAGGGTTTATGCTATGTTTGTTTAAGCTTTGAGCAGGGGATGTTTGTGCTTGGTAGTTTCCCTTTTTTTACCCGGGTGTCACACCCCTTGTGGGTGTAAGGTATACGTAGCGGGGGGCTCTTTTCCCCGTTTTTTTGGGTTTGAGGTTGATCCGGGGGTTCAGTATTTTTTGGGGAAAAAGAAAACTGGTTGTGGTTATTAACTTTCTTCAGGTATGGGCCCAAGGTTTTGGTGTCTGGGGTTTAATGGTGCGCGTCGTCCCCGGTTTTTGGATTGGATAGCCCGGGTTCAGTATTCCCACCCGAGTGACCGAAAGGGGGGTTTCCCGGGGAAATTCATACTCCTGTGGCAATGTCCCGGGCCCGTTAAGGAGGGTGGGGAAAGTTGGGGGAAGGGGTTATGGGGGGAGAACGCGGGACCCCTTTGGCCCGACAAGTTGTTCGGTTAGGTAAAAGCTGGGGTTCCCGGGAGAGAAGTTGGGGGGGACTTTGTGGGCCCGCGCCTGGCGGGGTGGCCCCGGCGGGGAAAGAGACCAGGGGGAAAGGGAAAAGAGGGAGCTACGTCTAAAGCGAGACGCGAGGGGGAAAGAGGGGGCCCCTCAGGCGCGAGGCTTTGGGGAAAGGGAGGCTCCCCAAGGAGGAAGAGTTGGGGTTTTTAAGCGCGGGGCCCAAAGGGGGAAAAATTTTTTGCGGCTCTGCGCGAGGGGGGTTAGTTTCAAGCGTGAGGCGGTGCAGAAACGGCGGTTAGGAGCACGAGCGGTTTCTCTGGGGGAAGCTCAGGCACTGAGGGCAAAAGTTAAAAGGGGAGGAAGGATCAAAAAAAAAGGGAAAGGAAACCAAGCGGAAAACCCCCGTGTTCCCCTTGGCCCCGTTGCGGGAGGGCCCGAGGGGGCGACCCCTATCTGTCCCATTTCGAGGGAGGGCTATTTTTGGTCGGGTGGAGGCAAAAGCCCGGGGCCGTTGGGGTTTTTGGTGGCGCTTTTGAGGGGCAAGGCGAGGGGGCCCAGTGCTGAGACTACCCCCCGCAGGATTCACCGACTAGGGCCCAGGTCAAGGCGGCTTTGTTAATTTTTTTTCCGGGGCGGGAAAGCAGGGGGCATACGGGGCAACTTTTCCCGGGGCGATGAAGAAGGAGCAGGACGAAACCTTTGAGCAGTGCGGGGCCCGGGATGGTCGCCTTTCCCGGGATTTGTGGTGTTTGGGCCGGCGGGGAAAGATCGCAGTGGGCCCCAAAACCCGATCCCCAGGGACTTGTTCCTACGGGCAGTTTGTATGGTTTCTTCCCCCCCGGAATTTGGGCCATTGGGGTTTGGGCGTTCCCCGGAAAACGCGACGGGAGGTGGCCCGGGGGGCTACTGTGGTGGCAGGGGCCAGGGGGAATTTGGGGGCGCCGACTCGGAAGGAAAGAGGAGGAGTTACGGCGGTTTCCCCCAAGGAGTCAGACCCTAGCCTTGGACTCGACCCCCGGGAGGGGGCGCGCCCCCAAAACCGCCCCCCCTTAAAACCCCCCGGGTTGAGGAATACAGTAAAGTGTTTCCTGTGGGGGGGAGACAGGCCCATAGTTGGGGAACCCCCCAGGGGGCGTAACAGGAGGGGCTTTTTAATGTGCTGGAGGCTGCTAAAGATGTGTTCAAGCCCCCCCTTTGCTGGGTGTGTATGGGCCAAAAAGCCCTTTTCCCCTAGGTGCGAGATTCAGGTCAAGGCACAATGGTACGGGGGGATTGGGGGACACGGGAGGGGGGGGTTTATTCAGTGGTGGTTTTCCTCTGGTTAATTCCTGACCCAATCCCACGGGGGGAGATCCCGCCTGATAAAGGGGCCGAGCCCCCGGTTTTGTCAGGTTGGGTTTACCAGGGGCGCTGGTTGACTTCGTCCCCGCCTTTTTGCCCACGGGGGTTTTTTCCCCCGCCTCTTTATGGAGCGCCCCAGTCGAAGAGGTCCCCCATTGGAAATTTTACCCAGGGGAAAAGCGTGGAGGGGCCTTTAAAGAACGGTTCCCGTCTTTGCTTTGCTGGACACCCTCGCGGTTGTACAGACGAGGCCCCGGGCCCCGGAAGGAAAAGGGAACCCCAGCGCCATTGTCCCTGAGGGGTCAGTTGTCGATCGTACTTCAGATGAGTTGATCAAGGGACAAAGAGAAGGGCCCCCCCTTGAGTAGGCAAAGGGGGCATACGAGGATAAGACTGGGGTCCGGGGTGAGGACGGGGGGAAAGTCAGTTACCTTAAGAAAGGGGGGAGTGCTGAAACAGGAGGTTTGGGGAACCAAAGGGAAACGGGGCACTCGGTGGTGCGTACCGAAAGAGAAAACAGGCCCCCAGTGTGGCTTTAGGCCACGAGGTTCCCATTTTCAGGGCATTTTTGGAACCCCAAAGGCAAAATCCGGGTTCTACCTCACCCCTTTTCTGGCCAGGTTTTGCGCCGCATCGTGAGTTTTGCCGTATGCCCCCCGTGTCCGCGCACCATCGACAAGGGTTTGGGGGTTTCCAAAGGTTTCCCTTTGGTTTAAGATGCCCTGGGCAGGAACCCTTTTCCAAAAATTGGCTAGTTTTGTTTGGACCGTTGACGCCCTTTTGGACGGGGGTTTTCCCGGGATTTACTTGTCATGGTTTGACTACACCAAATAATACCCGGGGAAACGACGCCTTTAAGTACTCACGGCAGAGGAGGTGGCCGGGCGGGGGTTTCACCATGGGTCCCCCGGGAAATGGTTTCCCAAGGGAGGTGCTTTCGGACGGGGGAAACTCAGTTCACTGGGCGGGGGTGAAGGGGAAATGTACCGTTTTTTAGCCATAAAAAGGGGTTTTAATACCTCGCCCGACCATTTCTCTGTGAAAAGGCTTGTCGAAAGGGTTTTTTTTGGTTTCCCCTTTAAAAGGGGGGGTGATGCGCCGTTTGGTACAGGGGCAGGGGCCCGATGAGGGGATCGGTGGCTTCCAGCCCCGCTTTTTTCCCCCACCGGGAAGTACCCCAGGCCAGCCCGGGATTTTCCCCCCTTTTAACTGTTATATGGCGAGGGAGTGCTGGGGGCCCCAAAGCCGATACTGAAAGGGGTAGTGGGTGCGCCTGAGGAGGTGAGCTAAAGAAAATCCATTGAGTAGTGGTGGGGCCCTTTAGGAACCCAAAATTGTGGGGGACATTTTACTTTGGACGGAACACGTCGCCCTGTGCTGGGGGGTACAAACGGCACTTTTTTCCCGGGGAGGAGGGCGTTTGTTTCCGTCGGGTCTAGGGTGGGTCTTACGGGGCCCCCTTGAAATTCAACAAGCTGGAGCTGGCCTGGCGGGGCCCATACCAAAGTGACTGGGTAGAGTTGGCCCAGGTGGACTACAAGGTCCAGATGGGGGCCAAAAAAGCAGGTTTTTTCCTTTCCAAACTGCTTTAAAAAGTTTGTGGGGCGGTGCAGAGTTTCAACCCCCCGTGAAGGTTAAAAACTGGGTAGTGGTGGAGGAAGAAGATGAGGGGAAACAAAGCGGCCCCCCAAAAGGAGGGGGGCATTTCCCTTTATTCCCCAACAGCCCAAATGAGGGGAATGCGGATGTCGTTTTTTGGCAGGGATTCGCGTTTTTGCTGCGGATGCAAAGGGGTCACTCGGGGGGTTTGGCGACGGGTTTTTTTTACAGACTTGCCAGCGTGTTTGACCCTTTAAAAATTTTATGTGAGATTGTCGTCGACGTACCAGTTCGGTCCAAGCCCTATCAAGTCCCGTTCCCTGCAGGGAAAAGATCCGGGGGGGAGGGGGGAGGGGTATGCAGAAACTAGACGTTATTGAGCCCTCCGTGTTTACCTTAAAGATCTCCATTTGGGGGTTTGGGGGGGAAAAAGGATGGGAAAATTCGGCCCTTTTGCGTGGGTTACCGTCGCTGGGAAATGGGGTTTTGGGTTTCGATTCGGGGAAACCGATGCCCGAAATTTATTAGGGTTTTCAAAAAGTTGGGGCAGAAGCGGGTTTTCAGCAAAAATTGCCCGGCCAAGGGGTTTGGCAGATCCCGGGTTTTCCCAAGGAAGACCCCCCAAGACTGCATTTGTTACTCCTCTGGGCAATTCCCGTGGAAGGTTTTTGCCTTTTTGGGACTGTGCAATGCGGGAGTGTTTTTTTAAGGGATGATGAGGAAAAATTGCTTCGTTCCCTTGCCCCGGGGGAGGACATCGGGCAATTCATTTTAAAAGGGCGTTTGGTTGCTACAGAGACAAAAGGGGCGAAAACCTAGAAAAAACCCCGCGTGCTTATTTCGCGGCCCCGAGAGAATGCTCGTTGTCAGCACGACCAAAATAAGGGGGTGAGTTGGGGGCGAGAGGGTTTTTTATTGGGGCCCCGTTTATTGGCGAAAGGGGAAAATTCGGGCCCGGGGTACAAGGGCATGTCAGATAAGGACGCGCCCAAAAACCCCGACCAAGAAGCGGTAAAGAGTTTTTTGGGGTTTATTTGGGTTTTTTCCGGGTTTATCCCCCGGGGTTTTTTTGGACATCCGGGCCCTTTCCTTTGACGACCTGACAAAAGGGGAAGCAGCCTGCGGTCCGAGGGGCCGGGAAAATTTTTGCAAGGGCCCTTTGGGGGTTGAAGGGAGTTTTTCCACCCCACCAGTTTGCAGGCTTTCCCCGGGGGGGGGGACCATTTTTTTTTCAGAACGGATGCTTTAGGGGGCTGGGCTGGGGGCTGTGTTGTTTTTCCCAAAAACGGGTGGGGTATTGTGGCCCGTGGCGTGCGCCAGCAAGAAGTTGGTGGTTTCGGGGAAATTTAAATTCCCCATCTTTGGGAAAAGGAAAAGTTTGGGACTTGTGTGGGGGAAATTTAGAAAGTTTTTCCCCCCTTTTGTATTTGGAAAACAGTTTCCCCCGTCCCCAAAATGATCACTCTCCTCGGGAGTTCCTCACCGGGTTAAGTCAACCAGTGGGGGGGGTGACCAAAGGGGGGCGCTCCGCTCCGCCGGTTTTTAGTTTTTTGGGGGGAGCCAATTTTCCTGGGAGGGGGCCAAAATAGCGGTTTATTTTCTCAGCAGGATGTAAGAAGGGGTTTTGCGGGGGGAGCGGGTGTCCTGTGGAGTTAGGGTGGAGGGGGTTTTTCCCGCTTTGGGGTTTCCCAGGGGAAATGATGGCTTTGGTCCTTGTTTAAAATGGCCAAGTGTTTTGATGCTTCCCGGGGCGGCGTCGCTCTGTGTCATGTCTTTTTTCTTGGGAAATTTCCAATGGGGAATTTGGTTTTTAGGAGGGGGGGGGGTTTGGGCATGACCCAGAGCTTGGTTTTTGGGGGACATGGGATCAAAGATAGAGAAGGAGGCGGTGGAAGGAGGGAAGGGGCGTGACACCCCCAGGAAACTTTTATAGTTTTTTAGTTTTTTGCGTTTCACGGAGCCCTGGTTTGGGTTTCTAAGGGAGAAATTTTTTGCGGTTTTTAAGCCCCCGGGGTTTAGGAAATGTCAAACCCGGGAAACCCGGGCGTTTTGGGTTTTGTCCCGTGGGGGGTGTGTTTCTTTTTGCCGTGAGTTCATGTTGAGTGAGTGTCCCCATTCTACCCGCAGGAGCCAGGGCGGGTTTAAGTTCAGTTCTGTCTCTGGTGGGGGTTTTCCCAAACAGGATCTTGGGGATTGGTCTTTGGCCTGAAGGGGGGTGGCTTTTGGGGGGGCGGGTTCCGGCCCACCAGTGAAAATTTTTTTCTATGTGGGAAAAAGGGGTTTACAAATTTTAAAATCAAGGTGCGATTTTCCGGGGGACTCCAAAGTATTGTAGGAGGGGTTTTAGTCTGTGTTTTGGGGGGCCCCCCCCGATTGGTGTTTTGTCCAAGGTTCTTGGGGGTGTGTCGTTTCCCCCTGTACCCCGTTTCCCGTGGGGAATTTGGGAGGGGTCCCGGTTTTTGCCCGAAGGGCTGGGCTGAGGTGACGGCCCGAGGGGGGGACCCGGCGGAGTGACCCGGCTGCCCAAAGGGGGAAACGAAAACCCCGGCTTTACCCAGGCGGGAGCTGACCCCCGGCCCCCACCCAAATCGGAGCGGGCCCCGGCTGACCCCGGCGGAGCCGACCCAGGCCTTTAAACCCTGCCGCAGTTTGGGGGGGGGGGGTGCGGGAAGGGCACCCCGCCCTTTGGTTTGGGGGTGGTTTCAGTCTCTCCTGGTAGCGAAACTTTTTTGGGCAGCTGATTCCATGGCGTTAGTCGTCGGGTGTTTTGGGCTGTGTCGGGGGGGGTCACAGCATAACCTTTTGGCCGTTATATTTATTTTTTCCTCCCTTTTAAACCCCGTGCGTGTTTAAACGTTTTTCTTGGGATCGTCCCCCGTGTCGCTTTTGTCCACGTTACTCCGTTATCAAAGGTGTAGGGGGCAAAGGAAAATCTGATCTTAAAATTTTGGGGTCCCAAAAAAGCTAACCCGTGTGGGCCCAGGGTTTTTCCCCTAGACATGCATCCCAGCGACAAAAGAGTGGGGGGACTTCTTTGGTTTGTGGGGAGTGGTTGGGGGAAGTTTTTTGGGGATCAAAAACTAAAGGGTTTTGGGCTAAAAGTTTTGCGAAAATTGTTGGTCCCAGTGGGGGGTTTTTTGGCGCCCGGTTGTGATGTATGTTTGTGCTGTTGGTTCGTTTTTTTGGGTTTGTGTGTACTGTTGATGTTGGGGGGTCTATCGTGCAGGATTTGGGGGTGTGTGCATGGCGACAGCCCTGTTGTATTTTAATAAAATTTTATTTGTATTTGTCAACGTTGTGTGGGTGTGTTGTATGGAGGGGGGGGTTGTATAGGGGTTTTTTCCCCTTTAGCCTTAGCGCGTCTGACAAATTTTTAATTGCCAGAGCTTAAAAATGTGGGTGGAAAAAAGGCCCGAAATGAGGGACAGGCAGGGGGTTGGGAATGGGATACACAACTTAAAGGGGTTCCCGGGTGAAAAATGTAAGCAGGCCAGGCGCGTAAGTCCAAAACCTGTCAAGGATTTCCTGGCCACTGCTTTCCCCATCACCGTCTGGCCTCTGTTTGGGGGGGGGACTTTCTGCCCCTTTTTTTGATCATTTGATTGTTCTCTCTTTACCTCTTGGGTTTATTCTCTCCCCCTTTCTATTGATTCTTCTTTACCTCTCTGTTTTATTCTTCCTTTTTCTTGTTGATTTCTTCTTTAAAAAGATGATTTACCCGTAAGTTAAACCCAAGCCATCTGCTGATTGCCCTTTTAAATGTTCACTGTCAGCTAACCAAGCCATCTGCTGATTGCCCTTTTAAGAGATGTTCACTGTCAGTTACCCAAGCCATCTGCTGATTGCCCTTTTAAGAGATGTTCACTGTCAGCTAAACAAGCCATCTGCTGATTGCCCTTTTAATGTTCACTGTCAGCTAACCAAGCCATCTGCTGATTGCCCTTTTAAGAGATGTTCACTGTCAGCTAAACAAGCCATCTGCTGATTGTCCTTTGAAGAGATGTTCACTGTCAGTTAACCAAGCCATCTGCTGATTGTCCTTTTAAGAGATGTTCACTGTCAGTTAAACCAAGCCATCTACTGATTGTCTTTTAAGAGATGTTCACTGTCAGCTAAACAAGCCATCTGCTGATTGCCCTTTTAAATGTTCACTGTCAGTTAACCAAGCCATCTGCTGATTGCCCTTTTAAGAGATGTTCACTGTCAGTTAACCAAGCCATCTGCTCAGATTGCCCTTTTAAGAGATATTCACTGTCAGCTAACCAAGCCATCTGCTGATTGCCCTTTTAAGAGATGTTCACTGTAAGTTAACCAAGCCATCTGCTGATTGCCCTTTTAAATGTTCACTGTCAGCTAACCAAGCCATCTGTTGATTGCCCTTTTAAGAGATGTTCACTGTCAGCTAAACAAGCCATCTGCTGATTGCCCTTTTAAAATGTTCACTGTCAGTTAAACAAGCCATCTGCTGATCGTCCTTTTAGATGTTCACTGTCAGTTAACCAAGCCATCTGCTGATTGCCCTTTTAAGAGATGTTCACTGTCAGTTAACCAAGCCATCTGCTGATTGCCCTTTTAAGAGATGTTCACTGTCAGCTAACCAAGCCATCTGCTGATTGCCCTTTTAAGAGATGTTCACTGCAAGTTAACCAAGCCATCTGCTGATTGCCCTTTTAAATGTTCACTGTCAGCTAACTAAGCCATCTGCTGATTGCCCTTTTAAGAGATGTTCACTGTCAGCTAAACAAGCCATCTGCTGATTGCCCTTTTAAATGTTCACTGTCAGCTAACCAAGCCATCTGCTGATTGCCCTTTTAAGAGATGTTCACTGTAAGTTAACCAAGCCATCTGCTGATTTCCCTTTTAAGAGATGTTCACTGTCAGTTAACCAAGCCATCTGCTGATTGCCCTTTTAAATGTTCACTGTCAGCTAACCAAGCCATCTGCTGATTGCCCTTTTAAGAGATGTTCACTGTCAGTTAACCAAGCCATCTGCTGATTGTCCTTTGAAGAGATGTTCACTGTCAGTTAACCAAGCCATCTGCTGATTGTCCTTTGAAGAGATGTTCACTGTCAGTTACCCAAGCCATCTGCTGATTGCCCTTTGAAGAGATGTTCACTGTCAGTTAACCAAGCCATCTGCTGATTGTCCTTTTAAGAGATGTTCACTGTCAGTTAACCAAGCCATCTGCTGATTGTCTTTGAAGAGATGTTCACTGTCAGTTAACCAAGCCATCTGCTGATTGCCCTCTTAAATGTTCACTGTCAGTTAACCAAGCCATCTGCTGATTGTCCTTTGAAGAGATGTTCACTGTCAGTTAACCAAGCCATCTGCTGATTGCCCTTTGAAGAGATGTTCACTGTCAGTTAACCAAGCCATCTGCTGATTGCCCTTTTAAGAGATGTTCACTGTCAATTAACCAAGCCATCTGCTGATTGCCCTTTTAAGAGATGTTCACTGTCAATTAACCAAGCCATCTGCTGATTGCCCTTTGAAGAGATGTTCACTGTCAGTTAACCAAGCCATCTGCTGATTGTCCTTTGAAGAGATGTTCACTGTCAGTTAACCAAGCCATCTGCTGATTGCCCTTTGAAGAGATGTTCACTGTAAGTTAACCAAGCCATCTGCTGATTGCCCTTTTAAATGTTCACTGTCAGCTAACCAAGCCATCTGCTGATTGCCCTTTAAAGAGATGTTCACTGTAAGTTAACCAAGCCATCTGCTGATTGCCCTTTTAAGAGATGTTCACTGTCAGTTAACCAAGCCATCTGCTGATTGCCCTTTTAAGAGATGTTCACTGTCAGCTAACCAAGCCATCTGCTGATTGCCCTTTTAAGAGATGTTCACTGTCAGCTAACCAAGCCATCTGCTGATTGCCCTTTAAAGAGATGTTCACTGTAAGTTAACCAAGCCATCTGCTGATTGCCCTTTTAAGAGATGTTCACTGTCAGTTAACCAAGCCATCTGCTGATTGTCCTTTTAAGACATATGTACTTGTCTACCTGTCAAACTCATTTTAAGAGATGTTTGTCAGCCGTCAACTCTACACTGACTGGGAGTGGGATGGTTAATCATCACTCTCCTATACCCCCACACATTTTAAGAGATGTTTGTCAGCCATCAACTCTACACTGACTAGGATGGTTAATCATCACTCTCGTCTACTCCCATACATTTCAAACACACACTGAAAAGAAACAAACATAGAACAGTAATCAAACACATATCCAACTGGACACCTGATGATATTGGAATCAAGAGCAGATATGAAAACACAGTTTGAGCATTATGAACATGGTGTTAAAGTATATTTAAAGAGTTTAATTCCCCCTATGAATAAAAAGCCCTGAAGAATACCAACACCCTTGGCGTTTTTTTCTGTTTATCAACAGGCAAAGATTGATCCACCCCACCACAGGACCGCCCATGACAAAGACAATCACAACACCTTTATACAGACATTTCATTGACTTCATCAACAACACTCTTTATACAGACGTTTCATTGACTTCATCTGCCAGATTCCCGGAAGTGGTTTAAAAATTTAAAAAACAAAACAAAAAGAATATGACACCAATGTTCCTCATTATGCCATTGAACAATACAACAACTCTAAAAAGGTCACCATAAAACACGCAAAAACTCCCATCTATAGCTCAATGGCTTAGTGGCCCTCAACAATACAAGAACTCGACAAGGTCACTGTCAATCAGCACAGCACAGAATGGGGCACAGCATTGCAACATTGTGGCTGGGGCACAGCATGTAACATTGTGACTGGGGCACAGCATTGTAACACTGTGGCTGGGGCACAGCATTGTAACATTGTGACTGGGGCACAGCATTGTAATATTGAGGCTGGGGCACAGCATTGTAACATTGTGGCTGGGGCACAGCATTGTAACATTGCGACTGGGGCACAGCATTGTAACATTGTGGCTGGGGCACAGCATTGTAACATTGTGACTGGGGAACAGCATTGTAACACTGTGGCTGGGGCACAGCATTGTAACATTGTGACTGGGGCACAACATTGTAACATTGTGGCTGGGGCACAGCATTGTAACATTGTGGCTGGGGCACAGCATTGTAACATTGCGACTGGGCACAGCATTGTAACACTGTGGCTGGGGCACAGCATTGTAACATTGTGGCTGGGCACAGCATTCTAAGTGTAACATTGTGGCTGGAGCACAGCATTGTAACGTTGTGACTGGGCACAGCATTGTAACTTTGTGGCTGGGGCACAGAATTATAACGTTGTGACTGGGGCACAGCATTGTAACGTTGTGACTGGGGCACAGCATTGTAACATTGTGGCTGGGGCACAGCATTGTAACATTGTGGCTGGGCACAGCATTGTAACATTGTGACTGGGGCACAGCATTGTAACACTGTGGCTGGGGCACAGCATTGTAACATTGTGACTGGGGCACAGCATTGCAACATTGTGGCTGGGACACAGCATCCTAACACTGTGGATGGGGCACAGCATTGTAACCTTGTGACTTGGGCACAGCATTGTAACCTTGTGACTTGGGCACAGCATTGTAACATTGTGACTGGGGCACAGCATTGTAACATTGTGGCTGGGGCACAGCATTGTGACTTGGGCACAGTATTGTAACATTGTGACTGGGCACAGCATTGTAACTTTGTGACTGTGGCACAGCATTGTAAGTGTAACATTGTGACTGGGGCACAGTATTGTAACATTGTGACTGGGGCACAGCATTGTAACACTGTGGCTGGGGCACAGCATTTAACATTGTGGTTGGGGCACAGCATTGTAACATTGTGACTGGGGCACAGCATTGTAACATTGTGGCTGGGGCACAGCATTGTAACATTGTGACTGGGGCACAGCATTGTAAACATTATGGCTGGGGCACAGCATTGTAACATTGTGGCTGGGCACAGCATTGTAACGTTGTGGTTAGGGCACAGCATTGTAACATTGTGGCTGGGCACAGCACTCTAACATTGTGGCTGGGGTACACCATTGTAACACTGTGACTGGGGCACAGCACTGTAACATTGTGGCTTGGGCACAGCATTGTAACATTGTGACTGGGGCACAGCATTGTAACGTTGTGACTGGGGCACAGCATTGTAACGTTGTGGCTGGGGCACAGCATTGTAACATTGTGGCTGGGGCACAGCATTGTAACATTGTGGCTGGGGCACAGCATTGTAACGTTGGGACTGGGGCACAGCATTGCAACATTGTGGCTGGGGCACAGCATTGTAAGATTATGGCTGGGGCACATGCATTGTAACATTGTGGCTATGGCACAGCATTGTAACATTGTGGCTGGGGCAAAGCATTGTAACATTGTGGCTGGGGCACAGCATTGTAACGTTGTGGCTGGGGCACAGCACTGTAACATTGTGGCTGGGGCACAGCATTGTAACATTGTGGTTAGGGTACAGCACTGTAACATTGTGGGTGGGGCACAGCATTGTAACATTGTGGTTAGGGCACAGCACTGTAACATTGTGGGTGGGGCACAGCATTGTAACATTGTGGCTGGGCACAGTACTGTAACATTGTGACTGGGGCACAGCATTGTAACATTGTGGCTGGGGCACAGCACTGTAACATTGTGACTGGGGCACAGCATTGTAACATTGTGGCTGGGGCACAGCATTGTAGCCTTGTGACTGGGGCACAGCATTGTAACACTGTGGCTGGGGCACAGCATTGTAACATTGTGGCTGGGGCACAGCACTGTAACATTGTGACTGGGGCACAGCATTGTAACATTGTGACTGGGGCACAGCACTGTAACATTGTGGCTGGGGCACAGCATTGTAACATTGTGGCTGGGCACAGCATTGTAACATTGTGGCTATGGCACAGCATTGTAACATTGTGGCTGGGGCACAGCATTGTAACGTTGTGGCTGGGCACAGCATTGTAACGTTGTGGCTGGGGCACAGCACTGTAACATTGTGGCTGGGGCACAGCATTGTAACATTGTGGTTAGGGTACAGCACTGTAACATTGTGGCTGGGGCACAGCATTGTAACATTGTGACTGGGGCACAGCATTGTAACATTGTGGCTGGGGCACAGCATTGTAACATTGCGACTGGGGCACAGCATTGTAACACAGTGGCTGGGGCACAGCATTGTAACACTGTGGCTGGGCACAGCATTGTAACACTGTGACTGGGGCACAGCATTGTAACATTGTGACTGGGGCACAGCACTGTAACATGTGACTGGGGCACAGCATTGTAACATTGTGGCTGGGGCACAGCATTGTAACATTGTGGCTGGGGCACAGCATTGTAAACATTGTGACTGGGGCACAGCATTGTAAGTGTAACATTGTGGCTAGGGCACAGCATTGTAACACTGTGGCTGGGCACAGCATTGTAACATTGTGGCTGGGGCAGAGCATTGTAACACTTGTGGCTGGAGCACAGCATTGTAACATTGTGGCTGGGGCACAGCATTGTAACATTGTGGCTGGGGCACAGCATTGTAACATTGTGGCTGGGGCACAGCATTGTAACACTGTGGCTGGGGCACAGCATTGTAACAATTGTGACAGGGGCACAACATTGTCATGTTGTGGCTGGGGCACAGCATTGTGACGTTGTGGCTGGGGCACAGCATTGTAACATTGTGGCTGGGGCACAGCATTGTAACGTTGTGGCTGGGGCACAGCATTGTAACGTTGTGGCTGGGCACAGCATTGTAACATTGTGGCTAGGGCACAGCATTGTAACGTTGCGGCTGGGGCACAGCATTGTAACATTGTGGCTGGGGCACAGCATTGTAACATTGTGGTTAGGGCACAGCACTGTAACATTGTGGCTGGGCACAGCATTGTAACATTGTGGTTAGGGCACAGCACTGTAACATTGTGACTTGGGCACGGCATTGTAACATTGTGACTGGGGCATAGTATTGTAACATTGTGGTAGGGCACAGCACTGTAACTTGTGCTGGGCAGCATTGTAACATTGTGGACTGGGGCATAGATTGTAACATTGTGTAGGGCACAGCATTGTAACATTGTGCTTGGGGCACAGCATTGTAACATTGTGGCTTAGGGCACAGCATTGTACCATGTGGTAGGCCAGCACTGTAACATTGTGGCTGGGGCACAGCATTGTAACATTGTGTAGGCTGGTGGGGGCACAGCATTGTGCAACATTGTACATGGACTGGGGCACAGCATTGCAACATTGTGGCTGGGGCACAGCATTGTAACATTGTGGCTGGGCACAGCATTGTAACATTGTGACTGGCACAGCATTGTAAGTGTAACATTGTGGCTAGGGCACAGCATTGTAACACTGAGGCTGGGGGACAGCATTGTAACGTTGTGACTGGGCACAGCATTGTAACATTGTGGCTGGGGCACAGTATTGTAACATTGTGACTGGGGCACAGCATTGTAGCATTGTGACTGGGGCAGAGCATTGTAACACTGTGGCTGGGGCACAGCATTGTAACATTGTGGTTAGGGCACAGCACTGTAACATTGTGGCTGGGGCACAGCACTGTAACATTGTGGCTGGGGCACAGCATTGTAACATTGTGACTGGGCACAGCATGTAACATTGTGGCTGGGGCACAGCATTGTAACATTGTGGCTGGGGCACAGCATTGTAACATGTGGCTGGGGCACAGCATTGTAACATAACATTGTGGCTGGGGCACAGCATTGTAACATTGTGGCTGGGGCACAGCATTGTAACATTGTGACTGGGGCACAGCATTGTAACATTGTGACTGGGGCACTGCATTGTAACATTGTGGCTGGGGCACAGCATTGTAACATTGTGACTGGGGCACAGCATTGTAACATTGTGACTGGGGCACAGCATTGCAACATTGTGGCTGGGGCACAGTATTGTAACATTGTGACTGGGGCACAGCATTGTAGCATTGTGACTGGGGCAGAGCATTGTAACACTGTGGCTGGGGCACAGCATTGTAACATTGTGACTGGGGCACAGCATTGTAACATTGTGACTGGGGCACAGTATTGTAACATTGTGACTGGGCACAGCATTGTAACATTGTGGCTGGGGCACAGCATTGTAACATTGTGACTGGGCACAGCATTGTAACATTGTTGGCTGGGGCACAGCATTGTAACATTGTGGCTGGGTCATGGCATTGTGGAAGGCAGTGAGTCAGGTACCCATTTACTGCTGGTTGGATAGAGAGGCTTTCCACAGCAAAACAATTATCCCTGAACCATTAAAACTCATGACATTACACCTGCAACAAAACGCTCTGTCTGACTATTGACATCTGACACACACATACAGACAAACTCCACTATGGACAAAACACCTCCATACAGGGAGCGAGGGCACTGACAATGAACTCTGACATCATACATAGACATACAGGGACCGAGGGCAGTGACAATGACCCTGACCTCATACACAGACATACAGGGAGAGAGGGCAGTGACAATGACCCTGACCTCATACACAGACATACAGGGAGAGAGGGCAGTGACAATGACCCTGACCTCATACACAGACAGGGACCGAGGGCAGTGACAATGACCCTGACCTCATACACAGACAGGGACCGAGGGCAGTGACAATGACCCTGACCTCATACACAGACATACAGGAGCAAGGGCAGTGACAATGAACTCTGACCTCATACACATACAGGGAGTGAGGGCAGTGACAATGAACTCTGACCTCATACACAGACATACAAGGACTGAGGGTAGTGACAATGAACTCTGACCTCATACACAGACAGGGAGTGAGGGCAGTGACAATGAACTCTGACCTCATACACAGACATACAGGCAGTGAGGCAGTGACAATGAACTCTGACCTCATACACATACAGGGAGCGAGGGCAGTGAAAATGAACTCTGACCTCATACACAGACAGGCCGTCAGACGACTGAGGGCAGCAAACTCCAGAATCATGGATCCTGCGCAGGCTGTGCAGGTGTCCCGGTAGGAAGTGGTGATCTGAGGGATGATACCATGCTTCAGGTTGACCTGAAACCACAACCCTTGGGTCAGTTGTATCAGCCTGTGTAAGGACATCTGACAGTGTCTGAACAAGGTAACAAGTTGTATCAGCTGATGTAACTAGACATCTGAACGTGTTTGAAGATGGTAATGAGTGGTATCAGCCTGTGTAAGGAGATCTGACAGTGTCTGAAGATGGTAATGAGTTGTATCAGCCTGTGTAAGGACATCTGACAGTGTCTGAAGATGGTAACAAGTTGTATCAGCCTGTGTAAGGACATCTGACAGTGTCTGAAGATGGTAATGAGTTGTATCAGCCTGTGTAAGGACATCTGAAGTGTCTGAAGATGGTAATGAGTTGTATCAGCCTGTGTAAGGACATCTGAAAGTGTCTGAAGATGGTAATGAGTTGTATCAGCCTGTGTAAGGACATCTGAAAGTGTCTGAAGTGGTAATGAGTTGTATCAGCCTGTGTAAGGACATCTGAAAGTGTCTGAACAAGGTAACAAGTTGTATCAGCCTGTGTAAGGACATCTGAAAGTGTCTGAAGATGGTAACGAGTTGTATCAGCCTGTGTAAGGACATCTGACAGTGTCCTGAAGATGGTAATGAGTTGTATCAGCCTGTGTAAGGACATCTGACAGTGTCTGAAGATGGTAATGAGTTGTATCAGCCTGTGTAAGGACATCTGAAAGTGTCTGAACAAGGTAACAGTTGTATCAGCCTGTGTAAGGACATCTGAAAGTGTCTGAAGATGGTAACGAGTTGTATCAGCCTGTGTAAGGACATCTGAGTGTCTGAAGATGGTAATGAGTTGTATCAGCCTGTGTAAGGACATCTGAAAGTGTCTGAAGATTGTAACGAGTTGTATCAGCTGATGTACAGACATCTGAAAGTGTCTGAAGATGGTAATGAGTTGTATCAGCCTGTTGTAAGGACATCTGAAAGTGTTTTGAAGATGGTAACGAGTTGTATCAGCTGATGTACAGACATCTGAAAGTGTCTGAAGATGGTAATGAGTTGTATCAGCTGATGTACAGACATCTGACAGTGTCTGAAGATGGTAATGAGTTGTATCAGCCTGTGTAAGGACATCTGAAAGTGTCTGAAGATGGTAACGAGTTGTATCAGCTAATGTACAGACATCTGAAAGTGTCTGAAGATGGTAATGAGTTGTATCAGCTGATGTACAGACATCTGACAGTGTCTGAAGATGGTAATGAGTTGTATCAGCCTGTGTAAGGACATTGACAGTGTCTGAAGTTTGGTAATGAGTTGTATCAGCCTGTGTAAGGACATCTGACAGTGTCTGAAGATGGTAATGAGTTGTATCAGCCTGTGTAAGGACATCTGACAGTGTCTGAAGACGGGTAATGAGTTGTATCAGCCCTGTGTAGGACATCTGAAAGTGTCTGAAGATGGTAATGAGTTGTATCAGCTGATGTACAGACATCTGACAGTGTCTGAAGATGGTAATGGGTTGTATCAGCCATGTACAGACATCTGACAGTGTCTGAAGATGGTATGAGTTGTATCAGCTGATGTACAGACATCTGACAGTGTCTGAAGATGGTAATGAGTTGTCAACCGATGCATAGACATCTGACAGTGTCTGAAGATGGTAATGTATAGTATCAGTGATGTACAGACATCTGACAGTGTCTGAAGATGGTAATGAGTTGTATCAGCTGATGTACAGACATCTGACAGTGTCTGAAGATGGTAATGAGTTGTACCAGCTGATGTACAGACATCTGACAGTGTCTGAAGTGGTAATGAGTTGTCAACCGATGCATAGACATCTGACAGTGTCTGAAGATGGTAATGTATAGTATCAGCTGATGTACAGACATTGACAGTGTCTGAAGATGGTAATGATTGTATCAGTAGATGTACAGACATCTGACAGTGTCTGAAGATGGTAATGAGTTGTATCAGTAGATGTACAGACATCTGACAGTGTCTGAAATGGTAATATCTTGATGTCTGCCAGACAGTCAGTGAGAAAGACAGCAAGTGAGAGACAAAAAAGGGAAACAGAAGCGTAATGGGATGGGGGGGGGGTGGCGAAAGAGAGACATAGAGAGGAAGGGAGAGTCAGGAGAGAGAGACTGACAGACAGACAGACAGACAGACAGACAGAGACTGACTAACAAATGGACAGACACTGACAGACAGAGAAAGAAAGACAGAGGGAGGAAGGAAGGGAGAACGAGAATGGGCGACAGAAATAGGAAGAGGCTGAGGCACAGTTAAGAGGGAGGGATGGAGGAGTGAGAAGCAGAGAGCAGAAGGAGAAAGCGAAGATGAGGGAAGGGCATGAGAGGGAGGGAGGGAGACAGAGAGAGATGGAGGGAAGAGAGAGGGAGAGAAAAGGAGGGAGGGATGGGGAGAAGGGGGAAGGAAGGGAAGGAGGGAGACAAGACAGGGACAGAAAGAATGAGAGCAAAGACATTAACCCATGTAAAACTTTTCTTTGTCACATGTCAAAGACATTAACCCATGTAAACTTTCTTTGTCAACATGTCAAAAAGCCAGAATTCCTTTCAATAATTCAAGCCTAAACAATTCTATTTTCCTTTATCATGTCACACTGAATACAAACTTAAAAAGTGACAACTGAACAAGATCAAGCACTGAAACTAAGCATCATAGCATAATGGCCTTGCTCATCAACTCCATCTTCATCAAGGCCTCTCATTTCAACTATGGTGGTGACTGCGAAAGCACCCTACTTCAGCTGACTGAGTGGCATCCACATCAAGACGTTTGGCAAACTGAAACAGAGTTCACACAACTAGACATGGCTCCCAGAGAATGGTTTGGCAAGAGCCTGGATCAGTGCATGGACAGTGTGTTCATGACAACTTGAAAACATTACACAGCCCACCCCCATCCCCACCCCCTTCCACAAGGTAACTTCTAGATCTTAAAAATTACAAAGTAAAATTTCAGTTTCCAGTCATTCCGGACATGTGGTTTCATCTCTGAGGATGACAGTGCCAGAAGTGTAGCCCTGTCTAACATGCACTTGTGTGTGAATGACACAGAGACAGAAGTGTAGCCCTGTCTAACATGCACTTGTGTGTGAATGACACAGAGACAGAAGTTTAGCCCTG
>JAFLJL010014715.1:33513-64138 GCA_018398815.1 Conus ventricosus | reverse complement strand
TATGCAAATGTACACTTTGTATATATGAAACCCTTTGTGAAATTAGAAGGCTTTTTGAGCTAACGAAAATATTTCTGTGCAATGACAAAAGCTGTCTCAGGTGACAGCTGTTTAGCTGAATGAATGGACTGAAGAACAGTGTTGTGCTGTTCAGGTGACAGCTGTTTTAGCTGAGTGAATGACTGAAGAACGTGTTGTGCCTGCGTATGCGAGTGTACCTTGTCACAAACATGACAGTCCCCAGCTCCAGAATGATGATGTGTCCAGCCAAACTCGTTCCTTGTTCTCTATTTCTTTGCACGCTCGTATGGTCGTGCAATGGCAACATCCAGCCACCTGGAATAAGACAGCCAAATAGCATCCCTTTACAAAGCAGTGCAAAAAAAAAAAAAAAAAAAAAAACCGAAAGAAAATCTGTGTAGATACTTAACAACTAAATTAGTTCAGGAAGACAAGGTGTAGTTGTTAAAAAATAAACTTAGGAAACTTGACAAAATTGTAATTATAAAGGGGAGAAAGAGTCAGTCATATCAATGTTTTTTCATGTATGTGTATTGTGTTATATTGTATGTGTTTATATGTGTGAGTGTGTGTGTGTGTGTGTGTGTGTGTGTGTGTGTGTGTGTGTGTGGTGTGTGCGTGTTGTGTGTCAATATCAATCTGCCCAAAGCGATGCCTCTTTCTGTACCCACATGAGGAGCACACTCACTGTACCCACATCCTATCTGCAAGGAACTACTGTTTTAAATTCACCCGAACACATATTTTCTGCAGATTCATTTTAATTTTCAGCAGATACAGTTCATGGGGGGAAAAAAGCATCGGGGCCACTGAGATCAACAAAAATGTTGACATAAAAAAAGTAATTTCAGTTTTCAATACATTTCCAGTTGCTGCTCAAAGGCTGTCAATGCACTTGATAAAGATTAGTATGTAATAAAAGGTTGATACATTACAACTAACATTTTTCCAGTTTGAAAAGTTCGGAAAAAAAGAAACAAAACAAAACAAACAAACAATCAAAGAAGAAAAAAAAAAGAAGAGTATTCTGAGCTCACTGTGGGTCCTGTGATAATCATAGGAAAAAAGGTGACTTGCTTTCACTGGTCCAGTTCACCAGGACTTTACAGCAAGCAAGTAGTAAGTTATGAAATGAAAAAAAAAAATTAATGCACTAAATCGAGTATTTCTTCAGTTTAAAAAGTATTCAAAGAAAAAACACACAAAACTTTGAGCTTACTTGGGGTTCCAAAAACAGACACAGAAAGAGTGGTCACTCCCATTCAGCTGAGTTATTCAACTGGACAGGTCCACCTAGACTTCCACACAGCTGTGTCATACTGTGGTACAAATTCATGGAAACTGGTTCATCAGCATACTGTGGCACACATTACATGAAAACTGCTTCATCAGCATACTGTGGCACACATTACATGAAAACTGCTTCATCAGCATACTGTGGCACACATTACATGAAAACTGCTTCATCAGCATACTGTGGCACACATTCAGACTCTTTCACCAGTGTCATACTGTGGCACACATTGCATGAAAACTGCTTCATCAGCATACTGTGGCACACATTCAGACTCTTTCACCAGTGTCATACTGTGGCACACATTACATGAAAACTGGTTCATCAGCTTACTGTGGCACACATTACACGAAAACTGCTTCATCAGCATACTGTGGCACACATTCAGACTCTTTCACCAGTGTCATACTGTGGCACACATTCAGACTCTTTCACCAGTGTCATACTGTGGCACACATTCAGACTCTTTCACCAGTGTCATACTGTGGCACACATTCAGACTCTTTCACCAGTGTCATACTGTGGCACACATTCATGAAAACTGGTTTTATCAGCATACTGTGGCACACATTCAGACTCTTTCACCAGTGTCATACTGTGGCACACATTCATGAAAACTGGTTCATCAGCATACTGTGGCACACATTCAGACTCTTTCACCAGTTTCATACTGTGGCACACATTCAGACTCTTTCACCAGTGTCATACTGTGGCACACATTCATGAAAACTGTTCATCAGCATACTGTGGCACACATTCAGACTCTTTCACCAGTGTCATACTGTGGCACACATTACATGAAAACTGGTTCATCAGCATACTGTGGCACACATTCAACTCTTTCACCAGTTTCATACTGTGGCACACATTCAGACTCTTTCACCAGTTTCATACTGTGGCACACATTCAGACTCCTTCACCAGTTTCTTTTTGATGTTTCAGAGCCTGCAGTCCCCACTAGCGTTCTAACGTCATCCATTTACAAGTTGGTGCACATGAGAGTTGTTGCTCTTTAGCTACAGCACATAACAACAATGGTTATATACCCGTGAATTTAACTATGGCTCAAACACTTCGTCTCAAGATATTTGCTTCGACATATTTTTTCTAGTTCACTTTATTCATCGGAGTTTCAGTAGACACGTGTATAAAATAAGGTGAAATCGTATGGCTAAACAGATCTGTAACAACATAAAAAATCATCTTTGAAAAAGTTCTGTATGAAAATCCAGCTGGGTACATCAACAAAAACGTAAACAGCTAGCAGGGAGAAAAAAAAAAGTATGCCACCACACCAAGAGACAGCACCCTGAATTCCATCCTGAGACATCTGTTGTGGCGATGGAATGTTACAGGACAAGCCAGTCTCTTGTACACCCTCTCCCCACCTCCCCCTCCATCCCATGATGTTCTTTCTACCAACAACACCTTCCCCAGACTGTGCTCTAGGTGGTACTGACCGGAGGCTCTTTCTTCAGGTTGTATCCAAACTGAGCGGGCCAGCACGAATCGTCTGCTTCTCCTGCAGGCCAGGAATGTGGACATGGATGTACATGGGGTCATGTTGAGCTGAAAGGAACACCCACACAATGGCGCTGTTGAAGTTTCAACTTGGATGGTTGTTTTACAAGTTTTGAGTTCCCCAAACCCAGTCAACCCTCTGTGGGTCAAATTTGGATTTTACAAACTGGAATATTTTCAGGAGGTGGACAAGGAAGGGGGTGGAGTGTGGGGTGGAGGTGTCAGGTCAAGTCATGACGTTTATAGAAACAAGCTGAGTTCGTCTCACCATCAGGCCCAACAGACTTGAAGCTTGCTTACATTCTGCACTCATTTTTAATAATCAGAATGGAGAACATTGTCAGGAAATATGTGAGGTGAGGGAAAAGCAGAACAGGACATGCGAAGTACAGGGATTCTTGGTAACAGTGCAAAAGAACCCCCCATCAAACCCACAGAACTTTCTGTAATCATTTCTTCTTCCAGTGTTTCCTCCTCAAAAACTGACTTTCAGCTCCCAAACTGTGGCAGAGAGTTCTCCAGAGAAGACTTAAGAATGGCTGTCACATATAACTGCACGCAGACCAGCGGTCTAAGAGTGTTCTACATAGGCAGCACCAACAGGGTCATGTACACAGAATGCCTCACTACAGAGCTACCTATCCAGCATTTTCAGCAACAGTATGACTTCCAAGAGTCTGGCTACTGGGGGAAAAAAATGTGTATCCTATGACAGCAGCAGCTGTATCATGTCTCTGATATTCAAGTTTCTCTATTCTGATCAGTCATAGTGTCACGAGTTTGTCACGAGGCCTACGACGTTTGACCCATCTAGGGTGGCGGAATTATTCATTTGTTTATTGTCGTTGCTGTTGTTGTGTATCCGTCCCTTAATGTGGCTTGTGGTGCGGTTGCACCTTGGTGTAGTTCAGCTCAACTTCGGTTTGCTTTCTCTCTCTCTCTCTCTAATTCCACTGCCCGTGCTATTCATCCTGTAGGTTCACGGGTGGCTGGTACCTTTCTCTCGAACTTGCTGTCTATCGGCCTCTCGCCTGTCTTTTTACCTGTCGCACGTGCTTCATTTCTTTTAGTTTGAAGTATGCTCACTCTGTGACGCAGCAGGGCATGTTGGCCGCCATCGCTGAGGGAGGTTAGCTCTTCACTCGAGCGGAAGATGTCTCTGGGAGCGCCTGCTCCGGTCTTGGTTCTTCACCGTATCATCGAGGGTACAGTCGGTATCTTCAATTCCTACAGTCGGCCTGTAGGAGAGGGACATCACTTCTTCTTTTTCCGCACCTGTGCCTCTGTCCTCTCGACTGGACAGAGGGCAGAGAGAGTCGTTTGACCCGCCTCTTCTGGTCACCCACGGGTAGCTGGTAAGCATCAGTTTCGTGGTTTGTTTGTTTTAGTTTGTTGTTGTTAGCCGGCTTATTCTTCTCTTTTGCGCAATTTTCTTTTGTTTTCAAAATTGTAAAAGAAATATTGTTTGAGAACCTTTTCTCTGGTTAATTCAATCTTTAACCTGGCCATTCTAAATTATATCCAAAATTCTTTCTCCTGTTTATGCATCTGGTGATGCGGTAGTCGGTGGGGATGGGAGAGAACCTGGTGATTCAGGGTTGGAACTTGCTTGTCTCGCTCGTCCGCCCCTGTCACATCCGCCGGACTCTTATTCTTCGGCCACCGTCTGTTTGTGTGTGCAAGGAGAACGAGTTTTATGTTCGCGAGCGTGCGTACGCATGATTTGTCGTTTGGATGCGTGGTTGGAGATTTGTGTTATTTTGAAATGTGGCTATAAAATGTGACAATTATGCCATTGAATTATTATTTTGCAAATGTGGTGGCAGTTATTAAGCGATGGTCGCTGTGTTGGTTTATTTCCTAAGAAAGGAAACTGTTAAACGTGAGTGAGAGAAGGGTGAAGATAATTCATATTTGTTTTATAGCCTGTTGATTTAATGCAGTCCCTTACCTGCTTCATGTGAGAAGACTTTAACGATTTGATTGGTTTACTGTGTTATGCTTAGGTCTGTGTTAAGCTGGGGCTGTTGGTGCGTTTTGATAGACTTCCCTCGCCCATCATGCGAGTGGCTGTTAAGATTTAGCAGCATGGGTCAGACTGTACTGACGGCGGGGTTCCAGTACCCTTCCTTCCTCCTTCCTTCTTCCTTCCCTCCCTTTCTTCTCTCCTCCCAGCTACGTTTCCCCCCCCCCCCCCTCCCGGGGGCTTCACCCGGAGTCTGGACTGGATGGTGCCACGTGCTGGTTGAGGCCACGCTCTGGCTGAGACCGCGGACTGGATGGTGCCACGTGCTGGTTGAGGCCACGCTCTGGCTGAGACCACGGACTGGATGGTGCCACGTGCTGGTTGAGGCCACGCTCTGGCTGGGACCGCGGACTGGATGGTGCCACGCGCTGGTCGAGGCCACGCTCTGGTCGGGACCGCGGACTGGTAGAGGAGCCCGCCGTCTTGACTGGCCGGCCCTGACCCTCGTCCAGGACCTCCAGTAACAGCGCCACGTTCCCCCCCCCCCCCCCCCCCCCCGGGACGGCGCTCTTCACTGCCTCCTGTGTTTCGAGGGTAGGGCTTTTGAGCGCCCTCCCTCAAAACCCGACCCTTTTTCGGAGCCCCCTATTGCATAGGGTGCTCCCGGGAAGACTTGACGGAGCGGGGGTGGGGAGCATTTCCAGGGGGGGAAGGGTGGATCTGAAATTTTTTCTTTAAAATTTGTTTATTTTTTCAAATGGGCCTAAAATGCTTTTAATTGGTTTGGTGAAACTCGAAGGGCGAAATTTTAAATTTATAATCCGTGCATTTTGGGTTGGAATGCTTGATCGGGATTGTCCATGTTGTGTCCCTTTTGGAAGGCTTAAATTTATTGTCCCAAGGGTTTTGGGGTTTGAAATTTTTTTAATTTGCGTTTGGTGTGGGGTTGTGAAAAAAATGGTTTTTGTACGTAATCTTTAAATTGTGGGGTCTCTTGCGGGCCTTTTGGGGGTCAGTAAACCCCTTCACTCCCACCAAGCCCGATCCGTCGGGGCAGACCTCCGGGGGTGGGGCTTTCCCAAATTGGGGGGGCTCGCCCGGGGATGTGAAGGCCCCGACGTCTCTTTTCCTTTTCCGCGCAGGGCTTTTTCCAAGCGGGTTACTTATTTTTGATCCCCAGGGGATTTTTACAGCTGCAAGCCCAACTGCGAATGCAGGTTGGGGGAAAGGAATTTTTTCCCTGCAGGCCGCCCCCCACCACCCCCACTAACCGCACTTATTCTCCAACTGAATGCATCTGTGCATATTTTGGTCTGGCAAAAAGCTTCGGAAAGGGTTTGGGGGCCATTACAAATGGGGCTGATTTTGAAAATTTATTTTATTGTCAAAAAAAAATTTAAATAAATCTGCCCCTTTTAAAAAATGACTAAAATTTTGGCGAATTCCCAAAAATTTTTCTTTAATACCAAACTCGACTTTTTTAATTTTTTTGGTAATAACTTAAAAACCGCAGAAAGCTTGCCCCGCAAGTGGTCAGGAATATTGGGAACAATAAAAAACAAACACAAAAATTGTGCAAAAAGACGTCTCATTTTCGGGGAATTAATTTTCCATATTAAAAGTAAAAAAATTTTTTGATACAGGCCTCTGCCCCGACTACATCAAAAAAAAATATTGGTTTACAAATTTTGAAAAACCCTTTTTTTTTTTCCCTTTCACAAAATTTCTAAATTAAGGAGGGAAATGAAAGCTGTGCGGGGAGTCCCCTTTTTTAAATTCTGCTTTTTTGTATTAAATTTATTTTATTTGGGCGTGTTTTTTTGGTGGGGGGTTGGCGGGGGACCCCAGCGTGAAGGGGCTTTTTGTGGCCTGAGGGAACACCCGGGGGCCCGGGGGGGTCGAGGGGGAGACCGGGGGGAGTCACCCCGGCCCCAAACCTCCTTCCCCCGGGTACCTCACGCGGGAAGGGCCGTAAGTCTTCCCTTTTCTTTTTGCCGCTCGGGTCCCCCCTTCCCTTTTTTGGGTTTTTTAGCATTTTTTTTTTTTTTTTCTCAAACCGGGTTTCATTGAGTACAGGGGTTGTATGGGACCGGGGGTTTTTTTTTTTTTTTTTCCTCTCCCCGGGATTCCGTCTGCTTGTTTTTTTTTCCGGCCAGCCCCCCGCCTTTTTCCTCGTCCGTAACGCGGTTTGCCAAGTGGGGGCACCCGGGACTATTTTTTTTTTTTTTTTTTTTTTTTGAGCCCCCACCGCACTGGGCCGGTTGTAGGGGCCGGTTTTTCCAAGTGGGAGAAAGCCGAAACTTGTCCGCAAACAAAAAACCCATACACCATATACAACCCCCCCAAAAATTTTTTTTGTTTTTCAAGGGGGAATTTTGTTTTCCCCCCGGTATTTGAAACTGTAGATATAGTTGTCATGCTCGTCCGGGCGGGGTATGGCGACGGGGGGGCGTCGAAGAAAAAGGGGTAATAAAAATGTTACTGTAGCCCCCTACAAATTGTACCAGTACTTCGAAAAAAGGGGAACTTCTACTTATTCCAGTGCAAAAGCAGGTAGCCGCGGTACTTTCATTTCTTCTTCGCTGGGGGTTTTTTCCTGCTGGAGACCCCGACTGGCACTTCCACTGGGAAGGGCGTGGGATATACGAAGAAATTTTGGGGGGCTTCATTTGAGGCGCAAAACCCAAAGCCCCCCTTCCCCCCATGCTTCCCCCCCGAAAGGAGTATGCCCCGGGGACTTTCCTCAGGGGAAGGTCGGACCCAGGGGACGGGCAAGGGGTTCACCCTTTCCCCCTTGTCGGAGTGGTAAACCCCTTCCCAGGACATAAACCCGTCCTGATTTCCCCTAGAGCAGAAACCCGCGAGGGGAGCTTCCAGCAAAGGGCCCTTCTGGGAAAGGGAGGCTCTCAGCAAAGGAAACTGGATAGGATGGAGGCCCCTGCCAAAGAGGAGTTTTTACGGGCCCGGAAAAATTCTCCCAAAAGGAAGAGGCAATGCGCGAAAGAAAGAGGCGGGCCCACAGGGGGGGCCCTTCGAAAGGGGAAAAGGGGGCTGCCACGTAGGGAAGGGGGCCCCGCTCGGGTTTAGGAAGGGAGGTTTTGCCAAAACAGGGGGAAACCGGCTGGGGAAAGGGAGGCTGCCAGCGGGAAGCCCTCCGTAGGGAAAAGAACTGACGGGATGGGGGCCCTTGCGGGGGGAGGAATGGAACAACTTCTTTCGGGTCTCCCGCATCTGTAATTTCAGGGGGTTGATCGACAGGGCAGGGATGATTTTAGAGGCCCAAAGGGTTAAAAGCTTCCCAATTTTCAGCCCTACGAGGACATAGATATTTCTTAGAGCATTTGCCCCAAGGAGCTACTTCAAAACCAAATTTCCCTGGGGAAAAAAGGGCCATGCACCTTTTTTCTTTTTTGTCGGGGCGAAAGGGTTGGGTGCTCACTCTAAAAAATTGCGTCTTTGCGACATGCATTGTTTCTGCGTAAGGGGTTTCCCCCTTACCCCAAGACTACAGGGGGAAGTTCAGGCCCCATGAAAAAGAATAACGCCCGAGCCCCTTCGTGCATTTGGTGATGGGCCCTGCGCAAAACGCTGGGTAACTGGCTTCTTTTGGGCAATTTTGGGGGCCTGGAGGATCTGATCCCATTGAACGGGCCTCACCACACGTGCCCCCCCAGATTTGGGATCCGTTGGGGCAACAAAACCTCAGATTTGGGGGGGCGCGATTCAAAAACCCGCTAAGGTTTTCCCTGTAGCTCCCGGGGTTTAAAGACATCGCCCAAAAACGGAGGAAAGCCCTCCCCCGGGATTTAGTGGCAAAAAGGGCCCCCCGACAACTGCTAGCGGGGTGAACAAGGCAGGCAGTTCATCGGGGAAATTTCGCGCCCCGCTGTGTTTTCTTTGGGTGGCCGTCCCGGCCCCCTTGGGAAAGATTGCCCTAAACCCGGGTAGAAAGGGGCTAGTCCTTTCCACATCCCCCGGCCCTCGGCTAAACGGGGGGCCCAAATCCAAGTTTCGGGTGGTACAGATTGTCCAGGGGTTTTTTCTTTTTGTTGTTCACCCTTTGGTCCCCACCATCGGGGATTCGGGAAAAACAACACTCTTTGTGGAAAAGGGTTTTGGGGGTTTCCCCAAAAGGCCCGGCGGGCGCCAAAAAACATGGGGTGGGGGTTTGGAGGCTGGTTTTACCTCCACCCGTCCTTAAAGTACTCGTTTTATCCTCCCCCCCCTATTTTCTGTGGCGAATTAAGGGGCCACCCGCGGGGGAGCGACCCTGTTTTTCCCTTATCATAGGGAATACATCCCCTTCGCAGACAACGAAAGCAGCCCCCGGTTTTTCGGTTTTTGCCCGACAGGCTTTTTTTGGGAGTCACCACACGCGCCAAAGCTAAAAAACCAGGAACGGGAAAATTTGCGTCCCTTTCTTCACCGATCCTAACGGGGTTTCCCTGGCAAGGGCCGATCCTGCTACTTTAAACCGTCTTCTGGGGCCAAAGGGATTTTGGATGTCCAAACGCCTCACAACTTATGGATCGTCCCCCCCTCAGTCGGGCCCCGAAAATTCCAAGGGAGCTTTAAACCCTCCAAAAGGGGGAACCCTTTAGGGTTTTCACCAACGTTTCGTGGGGCCAAGCAGCTTGTCTTTCCCCAAAGCTTGAGAAAACGGGTTCCCCCGGCAGGCCCATAAAATTCCTAGGGCGGTCAAAAATTGGGTAAAAAGCACTCTCAAAGCGGTAAACAAGACTTTTTTTGGCCAGGAAGAACTCACATTTTTAGGCAGTACTCCCCGCTTTTGCGATGTCTGCCAAGGGCCCAACGCCTAAGGGTCCGCTTGAAGCGTTTCCCCTAGGGTCAGTGCCAGGGGTTTGGGGGGGGCCTTTTCCAGCAAGGTTGGGGTCCCTGGTGGGACCCTTTAAAAACCCCCCTCCGATCGCGGTCACCGCTACACTTGGGTAGTGGTAGAATTTGCGAGTCGATACCCAGAGGGCGGGTCCCGCTTAGGACTTTTCGATGCCCCCACTGTTGCTGAATCTCTCAGGGAGATTTGGCGCGCACTTTGGGGGCCCCAAAAAAGTAAAGGCCGGGAAATTTGTACTGGGGAGCGAACATCCAAACCTCTCCATCTTGGCCCGGGCCGGGCCCGTCAAAATCGTCGACTCATGGGTTTTGGGGATTGGGGCTGCAGAGTCATGCTTCCCTTTTCCCCTCCTATCAAGGGTTTTCCCGTAATAAAGGATGCGGGCTAACTTTTGCCAGCCCCGTAGTCCCACATTAAAAATCATTCCCGAGGGCCCCTTTTTCCCCCACCAGGGGAAATCCCCTTTTTGGGCTCTGTACAGGTGGGGGGGGCAGTTTTTTACTTCATGAAGTTTTAAAGGGAGTGAATCACCAAGGGGCGGGTTGTTACTTTTCATGGTTGGAAAGTTTGCCTAGTGGTTTATAAATTTTTGTATTAAAGTATTTTTGGTGTGATTCTATTTGTAGAATGTTTGAAATTTGGGCCCGTACTCCGAGCACAAGATTGGGGTTTGGGCCCCCCTTTTTGTGAATTTTTCACATGCTTTAAGGTTCAAAGGACACGGGAAAAATTTAGAGAAAAAAGATGCTTTTTTGAAGGGGGGTTTGTCACGAGTTTTTTCAAAAGGCCTACAACGTTTTTTACCCATCTAGGGGGCGGAATTATTTATTTGTTTATTGGCGTTGCTGGTTTTTCGTTATCCGGGCCCCCTTTTAATTTCTTTGGTGCGGGTTGGCACCTTGGGGAGTTTAGCCAACTTCGGTTTGGGTTTTTCCCCTCTCCTCTCTAATTCCACTTCCCGTGCTAAATTTATCCGTAAGGGTTTACGGTGGGTGGTAAACCTTTTTTCTCGAAATTGCCCGTCTACGGGCCCCCCGCCTGTCTTTTTTTCCTGTCCACGTGCTTCATTTCCCTTTTTGTTTTTAAGGGATGCTCACTTGGGACCCAGGGGAAAGTTTGGCCCCCCATCCGCTGAGGGAGGTTAGCCCTTCACTCGAGCGGGAAAATGTCTCTGGAGCGCCTGCCCCCCGGTCCCTTTGGGTTTTTCACCGTATCATCGAGGGGACCGTCCGGGACTTCATTCCTACAGGGCGGCCCCGTAGGGAAGGGACATCACTTCCCTTTTTTTTTTCCCCCACCCGTGGGCCCCTGTCCCCTCGACTGAAAAGGGGCAGAAAAGAGTCGTTTGACCCGCCTCATTGGTCCCCACGGGGGAGCTGGTAAAAATCTTTTCGGGTTTTTTTGTTTTTTGTTTGTTGTTGTTAAACCCTTATTTTTCTCTTTTTCGCAATTTTCTTTTTTTTCAAAATTGAAAAAAAAAATATTGTTTTTAGACCTTTTCTCTGGGAAATTTAATCTTTAACCCGGCCATTCTAAAATTTAAAACCAAAATTCTTTCCCCCGTTTTTTTCATTGGGGGATGCGGTAAATTCCCCTGGGGAGGGGGGAGAACCCGGTTTATTCAGGGTTGGAACTTTTCCCTTTTCTCGCTCCCCCGCCCCCGTCCCAAAAATTCCCCCGGGCTCTTATTCTTTTTGGGCCAAAGGGGGGGGGGGTGCAAGGAACAGTTTTTTTGTTTCCCAGCGGTTTTCGAAACCAAAGAAATTTTTCGTTTGGAAAGCCCTGGTTTTTTGATTTGTGTTATTTTGAAATGTTGGGAAAAAAATTTTAACAATTATGCCATTGAATTATTATTTTTCAAATGTTGGGGGCATTTTTTTAACCCATGGGCCCCTTTTTTGGTTTATTTTCCCAAGAAAGGAAAATTTTTAAAAAGTGAGTGAAGAAGGGTGAAGATAATTTATTTTTGGTTTTTTACCTGTTTATTTTAAAGCATCCCTTACCGCTTCATGTGAGAAGACTTTTTACGAATTTTTATTTGGTTTTTTAAATGTTTTTTATGCTTAGGGCTGTGTTTAGCTGGGGGTGTTTGGGGCGTTTTTATAGACTTCCCCTCGCCCATTTAAACGGGGTGGCTGTTAAGATTTAACCCATGGGCAAAAACTGTAACTGAGGCGGGGTTTCCCGTACCCTTCCCTTTCCCCCTTCCTTCTTCCCTTCCCCCTCCCTTTCTTTTCCCCCCCCAGCCCACGTTTCCCCCCCCCCCCCCCCCGGGGGCTTCACCCGGAGGGCCCGGAAATGGGGTGGGTGTCACTGGCCCGGGTTTAGGCCCAACCGGGTCCCGGCTGAGAAACCCCGGAAAAGGGTGTGCCACGTGCTGGTTGAGGGCCCCCTCTGGCTGAGACCACGGACTGGGTGGTGCCCCCGGCTGGTTTAGGGAAAGCTCTGGCAGGGACCGCGGGGCGGATGGTGCCAAACCCCTGGGCGAGGCCCACGCCTGGCGGGAAATGCGGACTGGAGAGGGAAACCCGCCGTCTTGAAATGGCCCGGGCCCCGAACCCCCTTTCCCGGACCCTCCATAACAGGGCCACGTTCCCCCCCCCCCCCCCCCCCCCCCCTTCCGGGGCGCGCTCTTTACTGCCTGCTTGTGTTTCCAGGGTGTCCCGGGTTTTAGCGAACCCCCGCAGAACCGACCCGGTTTCGGAAACACCCCATGCGATAGGGGGCCCCAGAAAACTTTAAAGGAGGCAGGGGTTTTGGGGGGCACTCCAGGGTGTGGGGGAAAAAATTGGGGCTGGAAATGGTTTTTTTTATAATTTTGTTTTATGTCCCTATGTCTTGGGAAAGCTGTAAAATTTTTTTATTGTGTACGCGTAGGGGAAATGTTTTTTATAATCGTGCATGTTTTTGTGTTGGGAATGCTTGATCGTGATTGTACTGTTTTTGGCGTTGGGAAAGCCCTTTATTGTGATGTGGCATGGGGCCCTGTGTTGAAAAAAAATTATTTGCGATTGTTGGGGTTTGAATAAAAAGGGGTGTTTTAACGTAATCCCTTTTTTGTGTGGTCTCTTGGGGGCGTGTAGGCTTCCCCTCCCTTCACTCCCACCAAACCATCCTGTCTGGGGGAGACCTCCAGGGGCGGGCCCGGGCACATAGCTTTTACTTAAAACAAAGGGGAAAATTTAAAACCAAAAAATCCCTTTTTTTTTTTGACAAGCCAAGTTGGGAATTCACAATCAAGCGGGGGGGGTGTTGTGCAAAATTTTACAAAAAAAATGGGCGCTGGTGGGGTTTTCAAAAATTTACAATCAAGTGGGGGCTGGGTTATCAACCCTTCACAAACAAACCCGGGCCCCTGTGTGTGTCAACATTCACAATCAAGCAGGAGCGTGTGTGTGTCAACATCACAATCAAGTGGCGCTGTGTGTGTCAACATTCACAATCAAGTGGCGCTTGTGGTCAACATTCAAGATCAAGCGGGCGCTGTGTGTGTGTTAACATTCAAGATCAAGCGGGCGCTGTGTGTGTTAACATTCACAATCAAGTGGGCGCTGTGTGTGTCAACATTCACAATCAAGTGGGCGCTGTGTGTGTGTCAACATTCACAATCAAGTGGGCGCTGTGTGTGTCAACATTCAAGATCAAGCAGGTGCTGTGTGTGTCAATATTCACAATCAAGTGGAAGCTGTGTGTGTCAACATTCACAATCAAGTGGGCGCTGTGTGTGTCAACATTCACAATCAAGCGGGCGCTGTGTGTGTCAACATTCACAATCAAGCGGGCGCTGTGTGTGTTAACATTCACAATCAGTGGGCACTGTGTGTGTCAACATTCACAATCAAGCGGGCGCTGTGTGTGTTAACATTCACAATCAAGCGGGCGCTGTGTGTGTCAACATTCAAGATCAAGTGGGCGCTGTGTGTGTCAACATTCACAATCAAGTGGGTTGCTGTGTGTGTCAACATTCACAATCAAGTGGGCGCTGTGTGTGTCAACATTCACAATCAAGCGGGCGCTGTGTGTGTCAACATTCACAATCAAGCGGGCGCTGTGTGTGTTAACATTCACAATCAGGTGGGCGCTGTGTGTGTCAACATTCACAATCAAGCGGGCGCTGTGTGTGTCAACACTCACATCAAAGCGTTTGCACGTGAGTGTCAACATACAAGAAACAAGCGGGCGCTGTTTGTGTCAACATTCACAATCAAGCGTGTGCTGTGTGGTCAACATTCAAGATCAACGGGCGCTGTGTTGTCAACATTCACCATCAAGTGGGCGCTGTGTGATGATCAACCATTCAAGATCAAGGCGGGCGCTGTGGTGGTGTCACATTCACAATCAGTGGAAGCAGTGTGTGTCAACATTCACAATCAAGTGGGCGCTGTGTGCGTCAACTATTCAAGATCATCGGGCGCTGTGTGTGTCAACATTCAAGATCAAGTGGCGCTGTTGTGTCAACATTCAAGATCAAGCAGGTGCTGTGTTTGTCAACATGCAAGATCATGTGGAAGCTGTGTGGAGGTCAACATTCACAATCAAGTGGGCTCTGTTTGTGTCAACCATTCCCCAATCAAGTGGGCGCTGTGGTGGTGTCAACATACACAATCAATTGGGCGCTGTGTGTGTCAACATTCACTTATTCAAGTGGTGCTGTGTAGTGTAAATATTACAATCAAGTGGCGAGCTGTGTGTGTCAACATACACAATCAAGTGGGCGCTGTGTGTGTCAACATTCACAATCAAGAAGCTGGCGCATGTGTGTGTCAACATTCACAATCAGCGGCGCTGGTGTGTGGTCAACAGTTCACATCAAGCGGCGCAGTGTGTGTTAACATTCCACAATCAAGCGGGCGCTGTGTGAGTCAACATTCACATCAATGCGGTCGCTGAGAGTTTCAACATTCACAATCAAGCGGGCGCTTGTGTGTGACAACATTCACAATCAAGCGGGCGCCAGTGTGGTATTCACAATCAAGTGGGGGCCTGTGTGTGTCAACATTCAAGATCCAGCGGGTGCGTTGTGTGTCAACATTCACAATCAAGTGTGGCACTGTGTGTGTCAACATTCACAATCAAGCGGCCTGTGTTGTGTTTAACAATCAAGATCTAGCGGGCGCTGTTGTGTGTCACCATTCACAATCAAGCGGGCGCTGTGTGTGTTAACATTTCCAAGATCAAGCGGGCGCTGTTGTGTAACATCCAAGATCAAGCGGCGCTGTGTGTGTCAACATTCAAGATCAAGCGGGCGCTGTGTGAGTCAACATTCAAGATCAAGCGAGCGCTGTGTGTGTCAACATCAAGTTCAACGGGTCGCTGTGAGTGTCAACATTCACCAATCAAGCGGCGCTGTGTGTGTCAACATTCACAATCAAGCGGGCGCTGAGTGTGTGTCAACATTCAAGATCAAGCGGGCGCTCTGTGTGGTGTCAACATTTGAAGATCAAGACGGGCGTCTGTGTTGTTGTCAACATTTCAAGAACAAGCAAGCGCAGTGTGTGTCAACATTGAAGATCAAGCTGGCGCTGTGTGTGTGGTGTCCCAACATTCAAGAACAATCAAGCGCTGTGTGTGTCAACATTCAAGATCAAGCGGGCGCATGTGTGTAACATTCAGACTGCCAGCACAAAAAGTGGGGGCTTTCTTGTAATTGGAAACAGTTTTTGTATTTTTCCTTCTAGTTACTATGTCTGTTGCTCACTGTGAATATTAATTTTGGCTAAGCACAGGAGTCTCTCACTTTGGCACTTGTTATCAAGTTGCTTCCATTCAAAAACAGACATTTCCTTTGGATGACATGTTTATCAATAACATACATTTCCCTTTGGCTGACCGGTATCAATAACATACAATTCCCATTGGCTGTCAATTATCAATAACAACATTTTCCATTGGCCTGTCAATTATCAATAACAGACATTTCCCTTTTGGCTGATCAGTATCAACAAAAACATTTCCCATTGACTGTCAGTTAACAAAAAACAGACATTTCCCATTGCTGTCAGTGTATCAATAACAGACATATCCCCATTTGGCTGTCAGTAATTCAATAACAGACATTTCTTCTTAGGCTTCAGTTTTCAACAACATACATTTCCATTGGCTGTCAATTATTGCAATAACAGACATTTCCCATTGGCTGTCAGTTAAATCCACAACAGACGCATTTCCCATTGGCTGTCAGTTATCAAATAACAGACATTTCCTTTGGCTGTCAGTTATCAACAACAGACATTTCCATTGGCTGTCAGTTATCAAACAACAGACATTCCATTGGCTGTCAATTATCATAACAACATTTCCCATTGGCAGTCAGTATATCAAGAACAGACATTTCCCATTGGCTGACAGTTATCACAACAGCCATTTCTCGCATTGCAGTCAGTTATCAACAGACATTTCCACTGGCTGTCAGTTATCAACAACAGACATTCCCATTGGCTGACAGTGACAACAACAGACATTTCCATTGGCGTCCAATTATCAATAACAGACAATTCCATTGGCTGTCCAGTTATCAATAACAGACATTCGCCCATTGGCTGTCAATTATCAATAACAGACATTTCCCACTGCTGTCAGTTATCAACAACAGACCATTTCCCATTGGCTGTCAGTTATCATAACAAGTACATTTCCCATGCTGTCAGTAATCACTAAACATACATTTTCCCACATGCTGACAGTTATCAACAACAGACATTTCCCACTGGCTGTCAGTTATCATAACAGACATTTCCCATTGTCTTGTCAGTTATCAATAACAGACATTTCCCATTGGGCTGTCAATTTATCAACAACAGACATTTCCAATTGGCTGTTCAATTATCAACAACAGACATTTCCCCATTGGCTGTCAGTATCAACAACATACATTTCCCATTGGCTGTCAATTAACAACAACAGACATTTCCCACAGGCAGTCAATGTATCAATAACAGACATTTCCCAATGGCTGTACAGTTAACAATAACAGATCATTTTCCCACTGGCAGTCAGTTATCAATAACATACCTTTCCCATTGGCTTCAAATATCAATAAAAGACATTTCCCATTGGCTCTCAATTATCGAAAAACATACTTTCCCATTGGCTGACAGTTATAAAATAACAGACATTTCCAATAGGCTGACAGTTAACAATAACAGACATTTCACAATGCTAGTCATTTATCGCAATACCAGACATTCCATTGCTGTCAGTATCAACAACAAACATAACCATTGGCTGTCACTATCAACAACAACATTTCCCATTGGCTGTAAATTATCAAAAACATACATTACCCCACTGGCTGTCAATTATAAATAACAGACATTTCCCACTGGCTCTCAGCTATCAACAACAGACAATTCCCATTGGCATGTCAGTTAACAACAACAGAACAAAATCCCCATTGGCTGTCAGTTATCAATAACAGACATTTCCCATTGGCTGTCCGTAATCAATATCATATATTTCCCACAGGCTGTCAGTAATCACTAACAGAAAACATTTCCCATTGGCTGTCATTTAATCAATAACATACATTTCTTATTGCGTCAGACTGTATCAACAACAGACATTTCCCATTGGCTTGTCAATTATCAATAACAGCCATTTCCCATTGTCTGTCAGTTATCAATAACAGACTTTCCCACTGCTCATTATCAATAACGAGACAGTTCCCATTGGCTGTCAATTATCAATAACAACATTTCCCATTGTCTCTCAATTACGATAACAGACATTTCGCACTGGCTGGACAGATATCAACAACAGACATTTCGCCATGGCTGTCAATTATCAACAACAGACATTTCCATTGTCTGTCAATTAACAATAACAGACATTTCCCATGCAGTCAGTTATCAAAAACAGACATTTCCCATAGGCCCTGTCAATTATCAAAACAGACATATCCCACTGGCTGACATAATCAATAACAACATTTCCCCGTGGCTGACATATCAACAACAACATTTCCATTGGCTGTCAATATCAACAACAGACATTTTCCCATTGGCTGTCAATTATAAATAACAGACATTTCCCAACAGGGCAGTCCAGTTTATCAATAACAGACATTTTCCCATTGGCTGTCAGTTAACAATAACAGACATTTCCCATTGGCTGTCAGTTATCAACAACATACATTTCCCATTGGCGTTCAATTAACACTAACAACCATTTCCCATGTCTGTCAGTTATCAATAACAGACATATCCCACTGGCTGTTCCTTTTATCAACAACAGACAATTCCCATTGGCTGTCATTTAATCAACACCAGACAATTCCCATGCTGTCATTATCATTAACAGACATTTCCATTGGCTGTCAGTTATCAATACTGACATTTCCATTGGCTGTTCAATTGTCAATAAAACAGACCATTCCCATTGGCTGTCTGATATCATAACAGACATTTCCCATGTGCTTCAATTATCAATAACAGACATTTCCCACTGGTCTGTCAGTTAACAACAGGCAGACATTTCCCACGGCTGTCAATTTATCTAATAACAGACATTTCCCACTGGCTTTCAATTATCAACAAACAGATATTTCCCATTGCCCTGTCCCCGAGTTATCAACAACAGAACATTTCCCATTGAGCTGTCAGTTATATCAATAACAGACATTCCCACTGCTTTCAGTTATCAACAACAGACATCTCCCATTGGCTGTCAGTTATCAAAACAGACATATCCTATTCCCATTGCTGACAATTATCAATAACAGACATTTCCCATTGCTGACAGTTATCAATAACAGACAATTTCCCATTGGGCTGACAATTATCAATAACAGACAATTCCCATTGGCTGTCAGTTAATCAAAAACAGACATTTCCCCATTGGCTGTCAAATAGCATAACAGACATTTTCCCACTGCTGTCAGTTATCAACAGCAGGACATTTCCCACTGCTGTCAATTATCAATAACAGACATTTTCCCACTGGCTTTCAATTATCAACAACAACATGTTCCCATAGCTGTCAGTTATCAACAACAGACATTTCCCATTGCTGTCAAATATCAACACAGACATTTTCCCCCTGCTGTCAATTATCATAACAGACATATCCCATTGCTGTCAATTTTCCATAACAACTTTTCATCAAACTGGCTGTCAATTATCAACAACAGACATTTCCCATTGGCTGTCAATTATCATAACAGACATTTCCCATTGTCTGTCATTTATCAATAACAGACATATCCCATTGGCGCAATTATCAATACAGACATTTCACCCACTGGCTGTCCAATTATCAACAACAACATTTCCCATTTGGCAGCAAATATCAATAACAGACATTTCCCAATGGCGTCAGTTATCAAAAAGAGACATTTCCCATTGGCTGTCACTTATCAAATAACATACATTTCCGCTTTGGCTGTCAGTTTATCAATAACATACGAAATACCCATTGGCTGTCAATTATCCAATAACATACATTTCCCACTGGCATGTCAGTTTATCAACCGCAGACATATCCACTGGCTGCAATTATCAAAAACAGACCTATCCCACTGGCTTTCAATTATCACTAACAGACAATTTCCCACCTGGATGTCAGTTATCAAGACAGACATTTCCCATTGGCTTGTCAATTATCGAATCACAGAGCATATCCATTGGCTGTCAATTATCGATAACAAGACCTTTCCCACTGGGCGGTCAGTTATCAACAAAAGACCTTTCACCCATTGGCTGTCAGTAATCAAATCAAGACATTTTCCCACTGCAGTCAGTTATCAACCGCAGACATTTCCCTTGGCTGTCAAATCATCAATAACAGACATTTCCCACCGGTTTTCAGTTATCAATAACAAACATTATTCCCATTGGCATGGTCCAATTATCAATAACAAGACATAACCCACAGGCTGTAAATTATCATCAGACATTTCCATTGACTGTCCAACTAACAATAACAGAACATTTCCGATTGGCTGTCAGTTATCATAACAGACATTTCCCATTGCTGTCTTTATCAATAACGGACTTTCACCAATTGGCTGTCAGTTATCAATAACCAAGGCATTTCACATGGCTGTCAGTTATCAATAACAGACATTTCCCATTGGCTTGTCAGTTATCAACAAAAGACATTTCCCATTGGCTGTCAATTATCAACACAGACTTTCCCATTGGCTGTCCATATCAATAACAGACATTTCCCCACTGGCTGTCAATTATCATAACAGAACATTCCCACTGGCTCTCATTTATCAACTAACATACATTTCCCATGGCTGTCAGTTATCAACAACACATTTTCCCATTGGCCTGTCAGTTATCAATAAAGACAATTCTCATTGGCTTGTCAGTAATCAAAAACAGACATTTCCGCATTGGCCCCACCCTATTTGTCTGTTATCATAACAAGACATTTCCATTGGCTGTCATTATCAATAACAGACATTTCCCAGTGCTGTCAGTTATCAACAACAGACAATGCCCCATTGCTGTCAAATTACAATAACAGACATTTTCCCATTGGCTGTTCAGTTATCAATAACAACATTTCCCATTGGCTTGTCCAGTTACAACAACAGACATTTCCCATTGGCTGTCAAGTTATCAACAACCACATTTTCCCCATTGCTGTCATTATCATTACAGACATTCCCATTGGCTGTCAGATAAATAACAGTCATTTCCCACTGGCTGTCAGTTATATCAACAACAACATTTCCCATGTCTGTCATTTATCACAACAGACATTTCCCATTGCTGTCAATTATCATAACAGAACATTTCCCAATTGGCTGTCAGTTATCATACCAGTACATTCCCATTTGGCTGTCAATTATCATAACAGACATTTCCCACTTGGCTGTCGTTAACAATAACCACATATCCCATTGGCTGTCCAATTATCAATAACAGACATTTACCCACTGTCTGTCATTATCAACAACAGAGACCGTTCCCATGGCTGTCAGTTATCAATAACAGACATTTCCCATTGCTGGTCAGATTATCAATAACACATTCCCAGCTGGCTGTCAGTTATCAACAACAGACATTTCCCACTGGCTGTCAGTTATCATAACAGACATTTCCACTGGCTGTCAGTTATCAAAAACAGACATTTCCCTTTGCTGTCAATTATCAATAACAACTTTCCCATATTGGCTCTCATTATCGATATCAACTTTTCCCATTGCTGTCAGTTATCAACAACGGACATTTTCCCACTGGCTGTCAATTAACATAACAGACATTTTCCCATTGTCTGTCAATTATCAATAACAGACATTTCCCCACTGCTGTCAGTTAATCAATAACAGACATTTCCCCTTGGCTGTCAAATATCATAACAGCATTTCCACGGCTGTCAGTTATCAATAACAGACATAGTCCCACGGCTTATCATTACAACAACAGACATTTCCCAATGGCTAGTCAGTTAACATCAACAAACATTTCCCCATTGGCTGTCAATTATCATACAGACATTCCATTGGCTGTCAGTTATCAATAACGACATTTCCATTGGCTGTCCAGTTATCAACAGACAGACATTTCCAAAGGCAGTCAGTTATCAACAACAGACAATTCCCACTGCTAGTCCAGTTACAATAACAGACATTTCCCATTGGCTGGTCAAGTTATCAAAAACAGAAAATTTTCCCACTGCTGTCATTATCAATAACAGACATTTCCCATTGGCTGTCAATTATCATCAACAACATTTCCCATTGGTTGTCAGATACAATAACAGACATTCCCATTGGGCTGTCAGTATCCAATAAATGACATATCCCATAGGCGTCAGTTATCAATAACAGACATTTCCCATTGGCTGTCATATCAATACCCACATTACCAAGGCATGTCAATATCAATAACAGACATTTCCCCACTGGCTGTCATTATTCAATAACAGACATTTCCCATAAGCAGTCAGGTTATCATAACAACATTTCCCACTGCTGTCAGTTATCAAAAACGACATTACCCAATGGCTGTCAGTTATCAATAACAGGACATTTCCCACTGGCTGTCATTTATCAACAACAGACATATCCCACTGGCTGTCAGTTATCACGACAGACATTTCCCAATGGCTGTCATTAACAAGAACAGACATTTCCCATGGCTGTCTATTATCAATAACAGCACATTTCCCATTGGCTGTCAGATATCAACAACAGACATTTCCCAATGGCTGTCATTATGCCCTAACATACTTTCCCATTGGGGGGCTTCATTATTAAAAACATGACACGTTCCACATTGGCGCAATTATCGATAACAGACAATTCCCATTGCTGTCAATTATCAATAACAGACATTTCCCAATGGCTGTCAATTATCAATAAACAGACATTTCCCATTGCTGTCATTAGCAATATCAGACATTGTCCCAATGGCTCATCAATAGTCGAAAACAGACATTTCCCATGGCTGTTCAATTATCGATCACATTCATGTATAACACAGTTTTCGCAGATTTTCATATAGGCGACCAAACATTACACAATTTTTCCTTTTTTTTTTGGTCAAATGTTCAATTCATCTAATGCAGAAGCTTTATTACAGGTAGACCAGAGTACAAAACATCATCAGTATATTCAGGTTCCTAGTCCATAAACAAATTTTTAAAAACAGACGAACTATTAATTCTGTCAAACCAACAAGCAGACAGTTAGGAGAAATGATGAAATGAACAAAGTAAGGTGAAAAAACAACCGTTACGATGAATTCATATGCAGCATGTTGAAGACCACGTTAAACTCAGCAGTGAGGGGTTAAAGGAAAAAAGAACAGTGCACCTGAATAAATGATAAAATATTGCTCAACACACTGGATTCAGAAATGAACAACAAAGATTTTTCTAATTCACTGTTTTTCTTCACCTACTTTTTACATTTCCTTTTTTTCATTTTAATGTGGAATGTACTGAAGAAAATAGTAATTTATTACTGATCTTTTAATTTGGTGAAAAAGAAAGTCCTACCAGACTATGTTTCCTGGAAGCTATGTGCCTGCCGGGTGTGTGGACAGGGATGCATGCCAAAGAGGGTCTACCCACACTGGCAAGCGCAAGCCTGAAACGGAGTAAGGGCAGTTAACAAAAAACAACAAAAAAAGTTAAAGCCTGCAACGGAGAATGGGCAGGTTAATAAAAACAAACAACAAAAAGGTCAAAGCCTGAAATTGAGTATGGGCAGTTAAAAAAAACAAACACAAAAACGTTCCAAAGCCTGAAACGGAGTATGGCAGGTTAAGAAAACAAACAAAAAAAGGTTAAAGCCTGAAACTGATTATGGGCAGGATAAGAAAAACAAACAAAAAAAGTAAAAGAGCCTGAAACGGAGTATGTGGCAGGTTAAAGAAAAACAAACAAAAAAGGTTTAAAGCTGAATACGGAGTCATGGGCAGTTAAACAAAAACAAACAAAAAAAGGTTCAAGACTCACGCACTGAGCTGCTGGTGCTGGACACTCGATATCTCCTGCATGAACTGCATCCCATCCTCTGCATCATCAGGGCTAAGAGCCTGCACCCACACAACCAAACTGTTTATATACAGCCTGCACCCACCATCACCAATCACTGCTAGACTACAGCCTGCACCCACCACACCAACACAGCTATATACAGCCAGCCCCCACCACACCAACACAGTGTTATATACAGCCTGCAAACCCCCCACAAAACCAACACTGCTATATACAGCCTGCACCCCCACACCAAACACTGCTATAAACAGCCTGCACCCACCACACCAACACTGTTATATAAGCCTGCACCCACCACACCAACAACTGTTATAACATCCTTCACACACCACACCACCACTGCTATATACAGCCTGCACCCACCCACACCAACACTGTTATAAAGTAGCCAGCACCCACCCACACCCACCTGTTATAAAGATCCGCACCCACGCACACAACACTGTCATAAAGAAGCCCAACACCCACCACCACTTCAACACTTGTGTTAAAAAACAGCCTGCACCCACACACCCCACACTGTTATATAGAGCCTGCACCCACCACACCAACACTGTTATATACAGCCCAGCACCCACCACAACCAACACTGCTATAAACAGCCTGCACCCACCACAACACAACACTGTTTATATAGAGCCTGCACCCACCACAAACAACACTGTTTATAAAGAGCCAGCACTCCACCACACAACACTGATATAAACAGCCAACAACCCACCACACCAACCACTGTGTATATACCGCCTGCACACCACCACACCAACCCTGTTATATAGAGCCTGCACCCCCCACACCAACACAGTTATATACAGCCTGCACCCACCACACCAACACTGCAATATACAGCCTGCATCCCACCCACCAACACTGAGCTATAGACAGCCGAGCACCCACCACACCAAACTGTGTTAAATACAGCCTGCACCCACCACACCAACACTGCTATATACAGCCTGCACCCCACCACATTCCCAACACTGCTATATACAGCCCTGCACCCCCACACCAACACTGTTATATAGAGCCTCACTCCACCACACCAACACTTTATATACCTGCACCCCACCACACCAACACTGCTATATACAGCCTCACGCCACCACACCAACACGTATAAATAGAGCCAGCACCCGCACCCACACCAACAACTGGTTTATATGAGCCTGCACCCGACCACACCAACAACTGTTATATACAGCCTACACCCACCACACCAACACTGTGTTTATATACAGCCTGCACCCACCACACCAACACTGTTATATAGTCCAGCACCCACCCACACCAACACTGTTAAATACAGCCTGCACCCACCACACCACCATGCTATAATACAGCCTGCACCGCACCACACCAACACTGTTTATATAAGCCTGCACCCACCACACCAACACTGTTATGAGAGCCTGCACCCACCAACACCAACACTGTTATAAACAGCCTACACCCTCCACACCAACACTGTGTAATATACAGCCTACACCCACCACACCAAACACTGTTATATAGAGCCTGCACCCACCACACCAACACAGATATATACGAGCCGGCACCACCACACCATCACTGTAAAATATAAGCCTGCGAGCACCACACGCCAAACACTGTTTGGAACAGCCTGCACACACTCCACCACACCAACACTGTTATAGAGAGCCTGCATACCCACCACACCAACACTGTTATATAGAGCCTGCACCACCATGCACACACAGGTTGTATACCGCCTGTACCCACCACACCAACACTGTTAAATAGAGCCTGCACCCCACCACACCAACACTGTTTATATACAGCCTGCACCCACCACCACCAACCAGTGTTTAACAGTACCTTGCACCCTCCACACCCAAACAACTGTTATCAAGAGCCTGCACCACCACACCAACAAACAGTTATATAGAGCCAGCACCACCCACACAACACTGTTATATACAGCCTACACCCACCACAACAACGACTGTGTTAAATACAGCCTCAACCCACCACAACCCACAACTGTTATATATAGCCTGCACCCACCACACCAACACTGTTAAAAACAGCCAGCACTCCACCACACCAACACTGTTTATATTAGACCTCACCCCACATGCCAACCCTGTTTATATAACATCCTGCACCACCACACCAACACAGTTATCAGAGATCCTGCACCCACCACACCAACACTGTTTTAATTGAAAGCCCTGCACCCCACCATGCCAACACTGTTTGGATACAGCCTGTACCCAACCACAACTCAACACTGTTATATAGAGCCTGCACCCACAACATCCAACACTGTGTTATATACAGCCCACAACCACACCAACACGGTGTTATATACAGCCTGCACCAACCACACCAACAACTGTGTTATAATACAGCCTTCACCCACCACACCAATCACTGTTAACAAGCCTGGCACTCCACCACACCAACCTCAACACGGTCATATAGAGCCTGCACCCACCACCCCAAAACTGGTTTCATATACAGTCGCCAGCAACCCACCACACAACACTGTTATATACAGCCTGCACTCCACGCACACCAACACGTTTATAAAGAGCCCCCCTGCACCCCCACGCCAACACAGTTTGTATACCGCCTGCACCCACCACACCAACACTGTTATAGAGACCCTGCACCCACCACAGGCAAACACCAACATGATATATAGAACCTGCACCCACCACGCAACACTGTATGTATACAGCCTCACCCCCCACCCTCAACACTGTTATATCGAGGCCTGCACCCACCACAACCACTGCTGTGATATATACAGCCTTGCACCCACCACACCAACCCTGTGTAATATACACCTGCACCCACCACAAACCAACACAGTTATAAAGCCGCACCCACCACCACCACCAACACTGTCATATAGAGCCAGCACCCACCACACCAACACTTGTTATACAGAGCCAATCCTGCCCCCACCACACCAACACTGGATCATATACACCTGCACCCCCACACAACACTGTTATATACATCCTCACCAACCACACCAACACTGTGTTTTTTATACAGCCTGGCACCACCCACACTCACCAACATGTAATATACATCAAGCACCCACCCACCAACACTGTTATACAGAGCCAGCACCCGAACCACACCACACTGATTATATACACAGCGGTGCAGCCCACCACACCAACACAGATTATAAACAGCCTGCACCCACCACAACCAACACAGTTTATATACAGCCTGCCCCACCACACCAAACACTGTGTTATATGCAGCCTGCACCCACCACACCAACATAAAGAGCCTGCACCCACCACACCAACACAGTCTCATATACACCAGCCGCCACCACACCAACACTATCATAAAGGAGCCTTCAACCCACCACAACAACACAGTGTTATATACAGCCAGCCCCCACACAACACCAACAGTGTTATATACAGCCCTGCACCCACACACACCACACCACCACTGTGTTATAAACTAATAAGCTGCACCCAACCACACCAAAACTACTGTGTTATAATACAGCCTGCACCCTCCACACCAACACTGGTCATATACAGCCTGCACCCACCACACCAACACCGTTACATACAGCCGCACCAACCACACCAACACTGTGTATATAACAGCCTGCCACCAACCACAACAACACTGTGTTTATATACAGCCTGCACCGCACCACACCAACACGTTATACAGAGCCTGCACCCACCACACCAAACACTGTCAATATAAGCGCTAGCACCCACCACAACAACCACCACAGTTATAACAAAGTCTGCACCCAACCACACACACTGATATACAGAGCCTCATCCACCACACCAAGACTGTTATACAGAGCCTGCATTCACCACCACAACACTGTTATACAGAGCCTGTCACCCACCACACCAACACAATCATACAGAGCCTGCACCCACCACACAAACACTATTACAACTGGAGAGCCTGCACCCACACACACCCAACACTGTCATATATAGCCTGCACAACCACATCACCAACACGTGTTATATACAGCGTGCACCCACCACTGGTGTTATATAGAGCCTGTCACCCACTCACACCAACACTAACCATACAGACCAGCCCAACCACACCAACACTATCTAAAGAGCCTGCACCCACCACAACCAACACTGTGTCATAGATAGCCTGCACCCACCACGCCCAACACTGTGTTATATACCAGCCTGCTCCACCACACCAACACAATCATACAGAGCCTGCACCACCACACCATCACTGTTTATAAACACCTGCACCCACCCACAACCAAACACTATCCATACCGAGCTGCCCCCACCACACAAACACGGTAATAGACAGCCATGCACCCACCACACAACACTGTTATATACAGCCTCACCAACCACACCACCACTGAGTTAAATACCGCCTAGCACCACCCCCACCAACCACTGGTGAAAAATACAGCCTGCACCACCCCACCCAACACAATCATCCAACCCTGCAAACCCACCACCCCAACACTGTGATAATGCAGCCTGCCCCACCCCACCACACAGTGTCAAATATCGCCTGCACCACCACGCCAACACGTAATACAGAGCCTGCACCCACCACACCAACACTGTTATCTACAGCAGCACCCACCACACCAACAGTGTCATATATAGCCTGCTCCCACCACACCAACACTGTTATATACAGCCTGCACCCACCACACCAACACTATCATACAGAGCCTGCACCCACCACACCAACACTATCATATACAGACTGCACCCACCACTACCACACTTCATATTACAGCCTGCACCCACCACCCCAACACTGTTATATAGAGCCTGCACCCACCACACCAACACTGTGTCATATATAGCCTGCACCCACCACCCAACACTGTTTTATAGAGCCTGCACCCACCACACCAAACACTATTATACAGAGCCTGCAACCACCACATCAACACTATCATACAGAGCCTGCAACCACCACATCAACACTATCATACAGAGCCTGCACCCACCACACCAACACTATCATACAGAGCCTGCACCCACCACACCAACACTATCATACAGAGCCTGCAACCACCACATCAACACTATCATACAGAGCCTGCACCCACCACACCAACACTGTTATATAGAGCCTGCACCAACCACACCAACACTATCATACAGAGCTGCACCGACCACACCAACACTATCATACAGATGCCTGCAACCACCACACCAACACTATCATACAGAGCCTGCAACCACACACCAACACTATCATACAGAGCCTGCACCCACCACACACAACACTATTATACAGAGCCTGCAACCACCACATCAATATTTTATCACTTATGTACAGAGTCTGCAGCCACCACCACAAACAATCTATCATCTGATTTATAGAGTCTGAAGCCATCACACCAACACTGTATCATATAGAGCCTACAACCATCACATTCACAACAGCCACTCCACACGCACTGTCCACTCTATTTCTATTTCACATTAATCAACATCACAACAGCCACTCCACAGCACTGTCCACTCTATTTCTATTTCACATTAACAACATTCACAACAGACATTCCACATGCACTGTCCACTCTATTTCTATTCACATTATCAACATTCACAACAGACATTCCACACTGTCCACTCTATTTCTATTCACATTATCAACATTCACAACAGACATTCCACACTGTCCACTCTATTTCTATTCACATTATCAACATTCACAACAGACATTCCACACTGTCCACTCTATTTCTATTCACATTATCAACATTCACACAGCCTTTCCCACATGCGCTGTCCACTCTATTTCTATTCACAATATCAACATTCACAACAGACATTCCACACTGTCCACTCTATTTCTATCCACATTATCAACATTCACAACAGACATTCCACGTGCACTGTCCACTCTATTTCTATTCACATTATCAACATTCACAACAGCAATTCCACGTGCACTGTCCACTCTATTTCTATCCACATTATCAACATTCAAAACAGCAATTCTACATGCACTGTCCACTCTATTTCTATTTCACATTATCAGCATTCACAACAGACATTCCAACAATGTTATCACATTGACAACAGACATGCCACACTGTCCACTCTATCAACATTGACAACAGACATGCCACACTGTAACTCATACAACATTGACAACAGACATGCCACACTGTCCACTCTATCAACATTGACAACAGACATGCCACACTGTCCACTCTATCAACATTGACAACAGACATGCCACATTGTCCACTCTATCAACATTCACACAGACATCCCACACTGTCCACTCTATCAACATTGACAACAGACATCCACACTGTCCACTCTATCAACATTGACAACAGACATGCCACACTGTCCACTCTATCAACATTGACAACAGCCGATGCCACATGTGCTGTCCACTCTATCAACATTGACAACAGACATGCCACACTGCCCCACTCTATTAACATTGACAACAGCCGATGCCACATGTGCTGTCCACTCTATCAACATTCACAACAGCATGCCACACTGTCCACTCTATCAACATTCACAACAGACATGCCACATGTGCTGTCCACTCTATCAACATTGACAACAGACATGCCACACTGTCCACTCTATCAACATTGACAACAGACATGCCACACTGTCCACTCTATCAACATTGACAACAGACATGCCACACTGTCCCACTCTATCAACATTGACAACAGCCAATGCCACATGTGCTGTCCACTCTATCAACATTCCAACAGACATGCCACACTGTCCCCTCTATCAACATTGACAACAGCCGATGCCACATGTGCTGTCCACTCTATCAACATTCACAACAGCCGATGCCACACTGTCCACTCTATCAACATTGACAACAGACATGCGACACTGTCCACTCTATCAACATTGACAACAGACATGCCACACTGTCCACTCTATCAACATTGACAACAGACATGCCACACTGTCCACTCTATCAACATTGACAACAGCCGATGCCACAAACCTCGGAGGCGGTGTGCAGCAGCTGGACTCGGCCGTCAGCCATGGTGGCGATGCGGATGCCCATGGCGTGCAGCTGCTCCAGCTGCTCCTTGTTGCCCGCAATGAACTCCGAGGCACGGAGTCGTGGTGATCGACTGGGGGGGGGAACAACATGTCTAAGACACTGACAGTTTCTGAGTGCAATGCTCACATGTACAACTAGGTCATGTCTGAGTGCAAGGCTAATATGTACAATAAGGTAATTGTCTGAGTGCAATGCTCACATGTACAACTAGGTCATGTCTGAGTGCAAGGCTAATATGTACAATAAGGTAATGTCTGAGTGCAATGCTCACATGTACAACTAGGTCATGTCTGAGTGCAAGGCTAATATGTACAATAAGGTAATGTCTGAGTGCAACACTCACATGTACAACTAGGTAATGTCTGAGTGCAACACTCACATGTACAACTAGGTAATGTCCCGAGTGCAACACTCACATGTACAACTAGGTAATGCCTGAGAGCTGTACAACTAGGTAATGTCTGAGTGCAACACT
>JAFLJL010014715.1:14432-32513 GCA_018398815.1 Conus ventricosus | reverse complement strand
TATAAACATGTTGTGTGGGGTGCAGGCTCTATATAACAGTGTTGGTGTGGTGGTGCAGGCTCTATATAACGCAGTGTTGGTGTGGTGGGTGCAGGCTCTATATAAAGTGTTGGTGTGGTGGGTGCAGGCTCTATATATAACAGTGTGTTGGTGTGGTGGGTGCAGGCTCTATATAACACAGTGTTGGTGTGGTGGGTGCAGGCTCTATATAACAGTGTTGGTGTGGTGGGTGCAGGCTCTATATAACAGTGTTGGTGTGGTGGGTACAGGCTCTATATAACAGTGTTGGTGTGGTGGGTGCAGGCTCTTAGCCCTGATGATGCAGAAGATGGGATGCAGTTCATGCAGGAGATGATCGAGCTGTCCAAGCACCAGCAGCAGGAGCGTGAGTCTTTAAACCTTTTTTTGTTTGTTTTTGTTAACCTGCCCCATACTCCATTTCAGGCTTTGAACCTTTTTTTGTTTGTTTTTGTTAACCTGCCCATACTCTGTTTCAGGCTTTGAACCTTTTTTTGTTTGTTTTTGTTAACCTGCCCATACTCCGTTTCAGGCTTGCCCAGTGTGGGTAGACCCTCTTAGCATGCTTCCCTGTCCCACACCACCCTGCAGAGCACATAGCTACCAGGCAACACTTTGTAGACTTTTTCGTTTTCACCAATTAAAAGACTCTTAGCATGCTTCCCTGTCCCACACCACCCTGCAGAGCACATAGCTACCAGGCAACACTTTGTCTGTAGACTTTTTCGTTTTCACCAATTAAAAGACTCTTAGCATGCTTCCCTGTCCCACACCACCCTGCAGAGCACATAGCTACCAGGCAACACTTTGTCTGTAGACTTTTTCGTTTTCACCAATTAAAAGACTCTTAGCATGCTTCCCTGTCCCACACCACCCTGCAGAGCACATAGCTACCAGGCAACATTTGTCTGTAGATTTTTCTTTTTCACCAATTCAAAGACTCAGTACTTAATTACTATTTTCTTCAGTACATTCCACATTAAAAAGAAAAAAAGGAAAATGTAAAAGAAGGAAGGAAAAAAGTGGAAGAGAAAAATCTTTGTTGTTTCATTTCTGATCCAAGTGTGTTGATGCAATATTTTACATTTATTCATGTGCACTGTTCTTTTTTCCCTTTAACCCCTTCTCTGCTGAGTTTAAGTGGTCTCAACATGCTGCATATTGAATTCTCGTAACGGTTGTATTTCACTTACTATGTTCATTTCATCATTTCTCCAAACTGTCTGCTTGTCTGTTTGACAGAATTAATTGTTCGTAGTTTTTAAAAATTTGTTATGGACTTAAGAACCTGAATGATACTGATATGTTTTGTCCTCTGGTTTACCAGTAATTCAGCTACGGCATTAGATGAATAGAACATTTGACAAAAAAAAAGGAAAAAAGTGTAATGTTTGGTCAGCCTTATTTGAAAATCTGCAAAACTGCTGTGTACATGTAAGTGATCGATAATTCACAGCCAATGGGAAATGTTGTTATGATAATTGACAGCCAGTGGGAAATGTCTGTTGTTGATAACTGACAGCCAATGGGAAATGTCTGTTGTTGATAATTGACAGCCAGTGGGAAATGTCTGTTGTTGATAACTGACAGCCAGTGGGAAATGTCTGTTGTTGATAACTGACAGCCTGTGGGAATGTCTGTTATTGATAACTGACAGCCAGTGGGAAATGTCTGTTATTGATAGCTGACAGCCAATGGGAAATGTCTGTTATTGATAATTGACAGCCAGTGGGAAATGTCTGTTATTGATAATTGACAGCCAATGGGAAATGTCTGTTATTGATAATTGACAGCCAATGGGATGTGTCTGTTATTGATAATGACAGCCAATGGGAAATGTCTGTTATTGATAATTGACAGCCAATGGGAAATGTCTGTTATTGATAACTGACAGCCAATGGGAAATGTCTGTTATTGATAATTGACAGCCAGTGGGAAATGTCTGTTATTGATAATTGACAGCCAATGGGAAATGTCTGTTGTTGATAATTGACAGCCAATGGAAAATGTCTGTTATTGATAACTGACAGCCAATGGGAAATGTCTGTTATTGATAACTGACAGCCAATGGGAAATGTCTGTTGTTGATAATTGACAGCCAGTGGGAAATGTCTGTTATTGATAAATGACAGCCAAGGGGAAATGTCTGTTGTTGATAATTGACAGCCAATGGGAAATGTCTGTTGTTGATAATTGACAGCCAAGGGGAAATGTCTGTTATTGATAATTGACAGCCAGTGGGAAATGTCTGTTGTTGATTACTGACAGCCAATGGGAAATGTCTGTTATTGATAATTGACAGCCAATGGGAAATGTCTGTTATTGATAATTGACAGCCAATGGGATGTGTCTGTTATTGATAATTGACAGCCAATGGGAAATGTCTGTTATTGATAATTGACAGCCAATGGGAAATGTCTGTTATTGATAACTGACAGCCATGGGAAATGTCTGTTATTGATAATTGACAGTGTCACGTGGGTGATGTCACGTGGTAATTGTTCAAGGGAAACGCTATGCTCAATCCCAACTCAATCGCGCCAACCACACAAACATCAAATTCAAACACGGAAATACGAGTACAACAAAAAACTGAAACTTTACTGTCACAAAAAAAAACAGATGTTCACAACATGTTTACATACATATATCAGGACGGGTATACATTTATAACTTCTAAAGGGATGTAAACAAATGGAAGGGACACACACACACACGCACACACACCCACACCCACACGCACACACACACACACACAAAATAATCGAATCTCTCTCCGCTAACATGCACGCCCCGGCCGGATTCTGGGTGGGGCCAGGAGGTAGGGTAGAGCCAAAATGCAATCGAAGGGGCAAGCAAGCTTAAAAAAAAACAGGAATGCTTGCCAAAAACTGATCCCTCGAAAAATTAAAATAGGGATGACCAGGATTGCCAGATGGAAATCAAGGACAACAACCTGTGGGATGAGACGGATTACGGTCCAGAAGAGAAATTTAGCACGGGATAATCAGATAAGCAAGGCCCCAAAACAAAGGGAGCGTTTTGGGCCATACCCTTAGAATGGGGAAAGTAACTGGGGAAGTTCAACTGCTAAGGGCGTAACAAACATCCAACATTAATTTCCTCTTTTTTAAACCGCCTACAGACAAGGGACGCTACACAGAAAGATTGATAAACATACATGGTTACACTTGACACATAATAACGGAACCCTGCAAAAGAAAAATAAAACACCATACAGCGGCGACAACCCGGAAACCCACGTATATGTGGAAATGCCAAAACCCCAACATTCAGAGGCAAAAGCTATAATAAATAATACAGCGCTCTGGACAAAACGATTTAACGCATGTCTTAAATCTCTGAAAATAAAAACGTGGATGCCAGATTTAACGGACCGATCCCCCCAAAGCCTCAACCGTGTGACAGTCCTTTCGGGTCCAGCGAGGAGAGGGCCGTCTGTCCGTCGATCACACCACGACAGATAGGCCTTTTCTCCTTCCAAGGAACAGTGACAAAACAAAAGCCCACGAGTCGAAGATGAGGTGAAATACACTCCAGTCAGGCACCCAGGTGTGGCGGCCGTCCAAACCTGTACAAAAACAGGTAGGCAGTACCCCAGCGACCCACGAAGCTGTAGTGGTGGAGTGGGGTCCCGGAACACAAATCAGGGTCGGGGAAAGGGTCCTTTACCAAAGATGGTGCACGCAGGAGGTGGCCCTCGTTCCGACCCGGGCAAGAGGGGAAGGCGAAGAAGGGAGAGAAAGGGAGGATGATGGGGGCGAAGCAGAAGAGGAGGTAGTGGGTCAAAGCCGTGGTCGCAGCGGGGCTGCGGTACCGGTGGCGGCAACAGCAAAACGAAGGGCGGCGAGACCCGCACAGATGCAAGGTCACGGCAGCAGCAGCGGCAACACAGGAGGTCACCCACTGGTGAGGGGGGGAGGAAAACCAAAAGAGGAAGAAGCAGAAGTAGAAGGAAGTAGAACAAGAACAAGAAGTAGAACAGAAGTTGGAAAACACACAAAAGAGGTTTCCATATAAAATGGTGCAAAGCCAAAACCTAAGCAGACATCCTTTAAAGAAGAAAACAAGGAAGGCACTGGCAGAGCGTTTGCTAAATACAGTTCCAATAAAATTTAAAATAAATTTCCCCCGTTCAGACATTGTACATACATTTTTCCAATACACGTTCCCCTATCGTTATGTCAAAACCCCGGGGTTGCCCCTTTGGGGTAAAAACAAAAAATACCCCCTCGGGCAACTTTTTGCTGTTAACAAGGCCGAAGCATTAACAGCGCACATAAATTATGGGCGCTCTAAATATTTAAAAAATGACAACAAAAATGGTAAAGGAAAAAAACCCATCTGAACCACGCATTTACAAGTGACGACACTAAAACACACAAAACACGTGGCAAGACATGACCCCGAATGGTGGTACAGCAGCGACAACACACAGAACACAACAACACACATATTGGAGGGAAATGGCTAACACGCTTACTCCCTGTAAAATGAAAATAAAAGGGCCAGAAGTAATGATCCTTAAAAGTGGATACACGAAAAGGTAATATGATAAACGAAAATAATACTCAAACACAACAAAATAATATTGAAAATTAAAGCAAAAGGGCTGGGGGGAAAAACCCAAATTCTTTAAAATCGTTTTGAAATAAATAAATAATAAAAGAAAAAGATATGAACTAACTGGGCAATGTACTCACCAACTCGACCTGTTGAAGGGGACTCCTTGGGGAGCCAGAATGTAAGCCCTCACCCGTATCCCGGCCCAGGCCTAAAGTTAGGAAAAAAAAACAGCTTCCCAAGTGAACAGGATTCACGACGCGATTGGTTTCACAGAATACTAAAAAAAGCTGGACAAGAGACAGCACTCCTATGGAGTACAAGGTTTTTAAAACCAAAGGTAAAAACCTGACAGGACCGGAGATTGATCTCCAAAAAAATAATGCATACGCATTTTCCCCAAGGCGAAACGGGTGGCTCCCGAGGATATGGATCCCTCACAAAATACAGTACAAGAACACCCCTGCATCCTAAGGCTGCACGACACTTTTACTTTCTCCCAATTTTCCCAAACCCAATCTCGATGCCTCGTGGGTTAAAAAAAACTCGTTTCGCAGTGAGAGAGGCCACTAGCCAAACTTTAACCCCAGGCAAACCCGGTCCACCGGAAAACACATGACAATGCAGGATGGAAGGTGGGTGCAGATTTTAAAAGCAAAAAAAACTCAGTTGGTTTTTTTTTTAAGACACAAGACCTCTGTTTAAAGGTTACATTTAACAAAATAACCCCCTACACAATTTTTCCCCTTTGGGACCAAAGGACCTTGAACAGAATTTGGAAAAACATGCGTGCTGAACACCCACCACCTAAAACCCGGGACAATGGGTACACTACCCAACCTGTCCCATGTTAAAAGGTTCATTGCAAAGTGAAAAAAACAACCACACAAATCACGGTCATGATAAAACGCATTTCAGAGAATCCCGGTCACACCGAAGAACAGGAAACAGCCTATGTCTCCATCCTACTAAGAAATCCCCCTTAATTTCCCTTTGCCGGGATGCCTCAAAGTCAAACACGTGCTGAAGTTAAATCCCATCCCATTAACCTTCGGCTCACGGGCCTGATCGTAAAGTATTGCAGCGGGTGATGACAGTCTGGAGCACGAATTTCCCCCCGTAGAGGGGGGATAATCGAAGGATGGCCCATACAAAGCTAAACATCCTGCTCTCGTATGATACGCAATTCTGCCCCGTCGTTTCTTACAACGTACCCCACGGCTGAAGCCCCTTTCCTCGATCCTGATAACGCAGCGCTATCCCCCGGCTGAGGCGTCGTCCGCGGACAAAGGGGAGTTCGGGGCGGGAGCTGTAGATGGTTAGAAGTAAGCGCCCTTTAACCTTTGAAGGGTGTCTCACACCCGATACCGGATCGTTGGAAGCTTCCCCTTGGTTTCTGTCGGTGAGCGGAAGGGCCAATTCTGAGATTTGGGGTATGAATTTGCGGTAATACCCCACGGGGCCCCAAAAACGATCTCAATTGCTTCTTGGTTTTAGGGGGTGTTGCATCCTGGATCTTTCGTAGATTGTCGCTTTCAGGATACACCAACCCTTTTTGAAGTCTGTGTCCGAGGAACGAGACGATTTTTCTCCCAGTTGGCATTTGCAGGTCTTGCGGCAAGCTGAACCTCCCTCAGCCCTCTGGAAAATGATCCGAATGACCTCTACATGCCTGTCCCATTCTTGGGTCGCGATGAGCAAATCATCCATAAAATTCTGGGCTTCCTGGAGCTGAAGGGGAGACAACATCATCCTCATGATGCGGGCGGGAATACAGCTCCAGCCGTCTTCAGCCCGAATGGCATGACGGTCCATTGATACGGGCCTTCCGGTGTGGTAAACGCTGTCTGTTCCTTGTCAGAAGGTGGCCATGGGCGAATCGTGTCCTAACGAGGACTTGTCGCGAGAGTGCGAGGAAACAACCAACTGTTCGAGCTTCTGGTTCTTCCCCTCAAAAGTTCGTTTGAGAACGCCTTTCCTCTTGGAGAACAGAGACTTGCCCAGTGTTCCCCGCCGAATCGGGGGGCTTCCCAAAGTTCTTTCGCACCTGATTGAGGAGGATCACGTGCTGTAGACCCCTCACCTTGTCGGGGGTCACACTCGCCACGCACTCCATCTTGATGGCTTCAATAGGGGTTTTGAGTTGGCTCTTGCTTCTGTTGGGCACGAGTGGTTGCCATCCTTGCACAGGCTTGAAGAGGTAGGTCATGGAGATGTCCCAAAATTGTCCCACCCTTTCGAACTTCCCACTTTTACCTATCAGCAAGGGGATATGCAGGTTTGTCCACGCCGATCCCCCAAAACCCGTGCCCTCAAAGTATGGCGTTGACATACGGATCAGTGCAGTGGGCGCTTGGACTTGAATCCTGCCTCAATACCCGACACCTCACACATGGGTCCTCGTTCAGCATCAGCGGGGAATAAAGACTCTGGTCAACAAAGATTGCTGATGCGCCAGAATCCCAATGGCATCTACGACATCACCCTGAACCAAACGGATGCGAATGTGGGGAACTCTGGTTCCCTGACAGGGGTGATGCTCCGTGTCCCACAACTCCTGATCCAGCCTCACAAATTGGGAGCGGCTGCTCTCAGCTTGGGGCACACTTTTCTCAAGTGCTCAGTAGATCCACACTGAAAACCCGTCTTATTACTTTGGGGGGACCCTGTTCCTTGACCGCTGTAAGTTTCAATGAGGGAAAACAGCAGATTGTTTCTGGGGCGGTCGTCAGATGGCTTGGGACTCTTGTTGGGTCTAGCGTCAGAAGAAAAAACCGCCGGCGTCCGCAAATGTTTCGGCAATGTTATTGCCTCTTGGAACGACGCAGGACGGGATTCTCCCAGTTTGATTTTTAAAATCTGCAGACGCTACGTTGCTCAGCTGCTCCAGTAGGACAGCATCCTGTATGGGAAAACCCCGAGGCACCCACCAATAGTTCAAACGTTTTCCCTTTAATCGTTCCCCAAACTGGGGGAAAAGGTTTCGTCTCGGCCCTTGTTCATAGTCCTAAACCGACGACGGTAGGACTCTGGCGTCATGTGGAGCCTTTGCGAAGGCAGCTTTGAGATCCTAAATAGGAACGGGGGGAAGGAATGTTGACCAACGCCTCCTTAGCCAACCCTGGAGACTCGACTTCAGGTATACTGCCTTTTGAACCATCGGTCATGGCAAAAGGGTCTACCAAATCCTCGAAGTTTCCAGGAACACGTCTAGGTCTTCCCTGGTTGGAACAAAGGAATGCGGATCTTGGGCGGCTGAAACCCAAGCCCCTTATGTCCTGGGTTGCTCCTCTCTCGCTCCCAAGGTCATGCTCTCCCCACTTCATGCCCCTGATGCCACAGAGGACAGTCGCTCTGTCCTGGCTTGCTCCAGGATCTGTCTGGCTCAGCCCTTTCTTCTTTCAGCCTCTTCCTCTCCTGCTGCCTGGTCTTCCCCTCTCTTCTCTTTCCTCCCGCCTAATCCTAGCAGCCCTTCACGCTCTCGGTGTTTCCTTTGCCTCTCTCTCTTCCCGCTCCTCCCTCTAATCTCTCTCTCGCTCTTCTACGTGCCTCCTCACGCCTTTCAGTTTCCCTATCTCAGCTCTCCTACGGCCTCTTCACGCCCTCTCCCTACTTCTTTTCGGGCTTCTCTCTCTTTTCCCTCTCTTTCATTCTCAACTCTCTCTCCCACTTCTTGGCCTCCTGCTCCCTCTCCCCTTCCTTCTCCTGAACCTTCCCTCTCTATCCTCCCACCTAAGATGATCCCTCTCTCTCTCACCCTCCTCGCGTGGCCTCAACCCGGGGCCCTAATGTCAGGAAGGATATCCACGATCGGGGGCGAAGGGGGGTTCGTTGGTACGGGGAGGTCCAAAGTATTGGGGGGTAGACCCTGGGGATGTGGGAACAGTGGACGTTCACCGGACTGACTCAGTCGGAGTAGTTTTAAACCCGAAATGAGGAAGGAGGGACACGACCGGCCGACAGCGTGGTTACCATCCCAGGCGGCGTCGACATCGTGGTTATAACAGTGGTCGTCACACTCCGGCAGGGGAAGGAAAAGAGCTCTCCACAGAAGCTTTTCCCCCGACCGACGCAGCAGCAGAGACAGATCGAGTCACACCCTATCATATCCATGGTTTCGCAACCCGATTGATTCTCGAAAGATAAGTTCCGGAACAGTGTACTAACCCTTGCACTACACGTCGACGAGCAGTAAAACACACAAAGCTTGATCGCCCCCGAGTCACAGAGCCGCAAGCCTAATGGACCCCAACACAAATTTCAGATCAATGTACGGTAAAAACTAAATCATAAATCCAAGTCAATGAAGTGAACTCTACAACAACCAATCGGGAGGACTGTTGGTTTCAACGGGACAAGTAAATCACCCACACGGTGCGGACGTCGGCTAATGAATATATCAACACTACCTGGAGCCCTAACTCATGGAACGGAAACAACAAAAAATCAAAATACAGAAACTGGTAACCAGTTAACGATCCTCAAACCCTTGGGCTACTGCACCAAGACCTGTTTTAACAAAATAAACACTCGGTATCACCAAAGTCCTTCCCACAATGGTGTCAGAGCACACACACGTAACCCACTCAGAGCAGTAACAACCGCCGAGCATTGACCACTTAATACGGTATACTCCTTTTCCACACACAAGATTATTTCTTTCATTCAAAAATCACATTTATGAATTCACCCTAACGCACCCTTACACGATCATAAAGTGAAAACTACGCAATTCCTACAATCAACCGAGCCAAACAAAAAACAACTAACCAACTTCCGTCAAAAAAAACTATTTATGTCCTAGACTACAAAAGAGAGAAGAAGACTGACACCGTCCACCCCGACGCTACAGATTCAAAACGGTAGGACGAGGCCAAACTAACCCACGGGGAAGTTTCCACGGTCAGCAACTCTCGATCTGTGAGGAAAAATAATAACCTAACTAAACAACTTTCACAAAAGGGTTTTATGAATAAACAGCAGTAGAGGGGTTTTAGTCCACCTCCAAATGTTACCCCCCTACTACGCTAGGGTAACCCTCCGACCCCCACAGCCTATTCCGTATACAAACCCAAATTTCCCAAACACAAACACTACGCCAAAAACAAGACAACACAAAAGGCAGCGCAAAAGGTCAAGAAGGTCACGCGATTCCGGACTAGCCCCCATAATTGTCACGTGGGTGATGTCACGTGGTAATTGTTCAAGGGAAACGCTATGCTCAACCCAACTCAATCGCGCCAACCACACAAACATCAAATTCAAACACGGAAATACGAGTACAACAAAAAACTGAAACTTTACTGTCACAAAAAAAAACAATGTTCACAACATGTTTACATACTATATCAGGACGGGTATACATTTATAACTTCTAAAGGGATGTAAACAAATGGAAGGGAACCCCAAACACACGCATACACACCCCACACACACGCACACACCCACACACACAAAATAATCGAATCTCTCTCCGCTAACATGCACGCCCCGGCCGGATTCTGGGTGGGGCCAGGAGGTAGGGTAGAGCCAAAATTTCAATCGAAGGGGCAAGCAAGCTTAAAAAAAAAAAGGAATGCTTTCCAAAAACTGATCCCCGAAAATTAAATAGGGATGACCAGGATTGCCAAGATGGAAATCAAGGACAACAACCTGTGGGATGAGACCGGATTACGGTCCAGAAGAAAAAATTTTAGCACTGGATAATCAGATAAGCAAGGCCAAAACAAAGGGGAGCGTCTTGGGCAATACCTTAGAATGGGGTAGTAATACGGGAAGTTTTAACTGCTAAGGGCTGTAACAAACATCCAACATTAATTTCACTCTTTTTTTTAAAAAGCTAACAGACGAAGGGACAGCTCATCACAGAAAGATTGATAAACAATGCATGGTTTCACTTGACGACATAGATAAACTGGAACCCTGCCCCAAGAAAAAAAAACACCATACAGCGGCGACAACCCTGGAAAGCACGTATATGTGGGGAAAAGCCCAACACAACATTCATGTCAGGCAAACAAAGCTATAATAGAATAATACAGCGCTCTGCTGACAAAACTGATTTAACGCCTTCCTTTATCTCTGCAATAAAACGTGGATGCCAGACTTACGGACCGATCCCCCAAAGCCTCAACCGTGTGACAGGCCTGTGCGGGTCCAGCGAGGAGAGGGCGCGGTCTGTCCGCGGATGCACACCACGACAGGATAGCGTCCTTTCTCCTTCCAAGGAGATACAGTACACACAAAGAGACCACGAAGGTCCGAAGATGAAGGTGAAACACTCCAGTCAGGCAAAACAGGTGTTGGCGGCCGTCCAACACCTGACACAACAGGGAGGCAGTGACACCAGCGACCCACGAAGTGTAGTTTGGGAGAGAGTGGGGTCACCGGCGCAACACAAAATGCAGGGGGCAGGCTGAAGGCCTCTCTCCCAAAGATGGTGCACGGCAGCAGTGCGTCCTCGTTCCGACCCCGGGGCGAGGAGGGGGGAAAGGGGTGAAGACTGGAGAGGAAAGGGGAGGGATGATGGGCGAAGCAGAAGATGGAGGTAGTTGGGTCAAGCCGTGGTCGCAGCAAGCGGCCGCGGTAAACCCGGGTGCCCGGGAACAGCAGAAACCGGAAGGGCGGCGAGACCCGCTACAGATGCAAGGTCAGCGCAGCAGCAGCGGCACACAGGTAGGGCAGCCACTGGTGAGGGGGAGGAGAAAACCAACAAGAGGAAGAAGCAGAAGTAGAAGACGAAGTAGAACAAGAACAAGAAGTGTAGAAGCAGAAATCGGAAAACACACAAAAGATGGTTCCCAATATAAAATGGTGCAAAGCCAAAACCGTAAGCAGACATCCATTACAGAGAGTAACAAGGACAGGCACTGGCAGAGCGCTGGCTAATTACAGTTCTCAAATAGAATTAAATACATTTCCCCCGGGTTTAGACATTTTGTCTACATACATATTTCCAATACACGTTCACTATCGTTTATGTCAAACACCCCCGGGGTGGCTTCTCCTTTAGTTAAAAACAAAACGAATCATCTCCCCCGGGGCAACTCTTTGCTTTAACAAAGCCGAAAGCTTAACAGCGCCACATAAACTTTGGGCGCTCTAAATATTTACAAAAATGACAACAAAAATGGTAAAGGAAAAAAAACCCAAGTCCTGAACACACGCATTTACAAGTGACGACACTTAACACACAAAACAAAGTGGGAAGACATGACCCGGAATGTGGTACAGGGACGCGACAACACACAGAACACAAAAACACTACATATTTTGGGGGGGAAAATGGATAACACGCTCTACTGCTGTAAAAAAGAAAAAAAAATGGCCTAGAAGTAAATGGATACTTAAAAGTTGGTATACACGAAAGGTAATATGATAAAAGAAAATAATACTCAAACACAACAAAATAAATATTTAAAGAATTAAAGCAAAAGCTGGGAGGAAAACCAATTCTTTAAAATCGATTTGGAAATAAATAAATAATAAAAGAAAATAGATATGAACTAACACGCAATGTATCCACCAACTCGACTGTGAAAGGGACTCCTTGAGGAGCCAGAATAGTAAGCCTGCACGGCTCGTATCCCCGGTCAGGGCCTAAAAGTTTAGGAAAAAAAAAACAGGCTTCTGCCTCCAAGTGAATCAGGGATTCAAAGCCCGCGATATGGATCACAGAATACTACAAAAAGCGGACAAGACGACAGCACTCCTAGGAGTACAATGGTTTGGTTCAACCCCAAAAGGTAAAAACCTGATGCCGAGAGCCCGGAGATATGGATCTCCAAAAAAAATAATGCAACGCAGTTTCCCTCAAAAGGGGAAAAAGGTGGTGGCTCCCCGAGGGATATGGATCCCTCACAAAATACAGTTTTCAAGAACACTCTGCATGCATAAGGCTTGCACGACACGTTATTTTCCTCCCCTCTCCCAACCCAATCTCGACTGCCTCGGTCGTTTAAAAAAAAAAATCGTTCGCAGGTGAAGGAGGCTCAAATCAGCCCACGTTTAAACCCCACGTGCAACCCGAGTCCACGCGGAAAACACATACAATGCAGGATGGAAGGTGGGTTGCAGAGTTTAAAAAGCTAAAATAAAACTCAGTTGGTTTTTTTTTTTTAAGACACAAGACACTCTGCTTAAGGTTACATTTTAAAAAAAACTAACCCCCTACACAAAATTCTTCCCTCTGGACAAAACGGACCTTTAACATGACAGTTGGAAAAAACATGCGGGCGTGACAGACACCAGTGGGAATGTCTGTTATTGATAATTGACAGCCAATGGGAAATGTCTGTTGTTGATAACTGACAGCCAATGGAAAATGTCTGTTATTGATAACTGACAGCCAATGGAAATGTCTGTTATTGATAATGACACCAGTGGGAAATGTCTGTTTTTGATTACTGACAGCCAATGGGAAATGTCTGTTGTTGATAATTGACAGCCAGTGGGGAAAAAATCTGTTGTTGATTACTGACAGCCAATGGGAAATGTCTGTTTTCTGACATGGAAGCAGCCTTGATAACAAGGCAAAGTGGAGAGCTCCTGTGTTAGCCAAAATTGAATTCACAGAGAGCAACAGACAAAGAACCAGAAGAAAAAAACAACTTGATTTCCAAATACAAGAAGCCCCCACCTTTCTGTGCTGTCAGTCTGAATGTTAACACACACCCCAGCGCCCGCTTGAAACTTGAATGTTGACACACACAGCGCCCCTTGATCTTTAATGTTACACACACACAGCACCCCCTTGATCTTGAATGTTGACACACACAGCACCCGCTTGATTTTGGGAAAGTTGACACACACAGCGCCCCGCTTGATTGTGAATGTTGACACACACAGCGCCCCTTGATTTTGAATGTTGACCACACAGCGCCCGCTTGATTGTGAATGTTTTACACACACAGCGCCCGCTTGATTGTGAAGTTGACACACACAGCGCCCGCTTGATTGTGAATGTTGACACCCCACAGCGCCCGCTGATTGTGAATGTTAACACACACCGCGCCCACTTGATTGTGAATGTTAACACACACAGCGCCCGCTTGATCTTGAATGTTGACACACACAGCACCCACTTGATTGTGAATGTTAACACAAACCCCGCGCCCATTTGATTGTGAAAAGTTGACCCCACACAGCGCCCACTTGATCTTGAATTTGACACACACAGCGCCCCTTGATTGTGAATGTTAACACACACAGCGCCCACTTGATTGTGATTGTTAACACACACAGCGCCCACTTGATCTTGAATGTTGAAAACACACAGCGCCCACTTGATCTTGAATGTTTTACACACACACGCCCACTTGATTGTGAATGTTGACACACACAGCGCCCACTTGATCTTGAAAGTTGACACACACTGCGCCCACTTGATTGTGAATGTTGACACACACACAGCGCCCGCTTGATTGTGAATGTTAACACACACACATGCGCCCGCTTGATTGTGAATGTTGACACACACAGCGCCCGCTTGATTGTGAATGTTGACACACACAGTGCCCGCTTGATCTTGAAGTTGACACACACAGCGCCCACTTGATTGTGAATGTTGACACACACAGTGCCCACTTGATTGTGAATGTTAACACACACAGCGCCCGCTTGATTGTGAATGTTGACACACACGGCGCCTGCTTGATCTTGAATGTTGACACAACACAGCGCCTGCTTGATTGTGAATGTTGACACACACAGCACCTGCTCTATTGTGAATGTTGACACACACAGCGCCCGCTTGATTGTGAATGTTAACACACACAGCGCCTGCTTGATTGTGAATGTTGACACACACAGCACCTGCTCGATTGTGAATGTTGACACACACAGCGCCCGCTTGATCTTGAATGTTGACACACACAGCGCCCGCTTGAATTGTGAATGTTAATACACACAGCTCCCGCATGATTGTGAATTGCCTCTTGGCCTTGTCAGAAGAGATCTTGATGTTAATCCCCCATTGATTTATGTGAAGCTATGACTGATCAGAATAGAGAAACTTGAATATCACAGACATGATACAGCTGCTGCTGTCCATAGGATACACCTTTTTTCCCCCAGTAGCCAGACTCTTGGAAGTCATACTGTTGCTGAAAATGCTGGATAGGTAGCTCTGTAGTGAGGCATTCTGTGTACATGACCCTGTTGGTGCTGCCTATGTAGAAACACCCTGTTCTACACTCATTAGACCCGCTGGTCTGCGTGCAGTTATATGTGACAAGCATTCTTAAGTCTTCTCTGGAGAACTCCTCTGCCACAGTTTGGGAGCTGAAAGTCAGTTTTTTGAGGAGGAAACACTGGAAGAAGAAATGATTACAGAAAGTTCTGTGGGTTTGATGGGGGGTTCTTTTGCACTGTTACCAAGAATCCCTGTACTTCGCATGTCCTGTTCTGCTTTTCCCTCACCTCACATATTTCCTGACAGTGTTCTCCATTCTGATTATTAAAAATGAGTGCAGAATGTAAGCAAGCTTCAAGTCTGTTGGGTCTGATGGTGAGACGAACTCAGCTTGTTTTCTATAAACGTCATGACTTGACCTGACAACCTCCACCCCACACTCCACCCCCTTCCTTCTCCACCTCCTGAAAATATTCCAGTTTGTAAAATTCAAATTTGACCCACAGAGGGTTGACTGGGTTTGGGGAACTCAAACTTGTAAACAACCATCCAAGTTGAACTTCAACAGCGCCATTGTGTGGGTGTTCCTTTCAGCTCAACATGACCCCATGTAACATCCATGTCCACATTCCTGGCCTGCAGGAGAAGCAGACGATTCGTGCTGGTCCCGCTCAGTTTGGCTACAACCTGAAGAAAGAGCCTCCGGTCAGTACCACCTAGAGCACAAGTCTGGGAAGTGTTGTTGGTAGAAAGAACATCATGGGATGGAGGGGGGGGGGGGGTGGGAGAGGTGTATAAGAGACTGGCTTGTCCTGTAACATTCCATCGCCACAACAGATGTCTCAGGATGGAATTCAGGGTGCTGTCTCTTGGGGAGAGTGCCTTGCCATAGTGTGGTTGGCATACTTTTTTTTCTCCCTGCTAGCTGTTTACGTTTTTGTTGACGTACCCAGCTGGATTTCATACAGAACTTTTTCAAAGATGATTTTTATGTTGTTACAGATCTGTTTTTGCCACAACGATTTCACCTTATTTTATACACGTGTCTGGTGAAACTCCGATGAATAAAGTGAACTAGAAAAAAAAATATGTGAAGCAAATATCTTGAGACGAAGTGTTTGAGCCATAGTTAAATTCACGGGTATATAACCATTGTTTTTATGTGCTGTAGCTAAAGAGCAACAACTCTCATGTGCACCAACTTGTAAATGGATGACGTTTGAACGCTAGTGGGGACTGCAGCTCTGAAACATCAAAAAGAAACTGGTGAAGGAGTCTGAATGTTGCCACAGTAATGAAACTGGTGGAAAGAGTCTGAATGTGTGCCACAGTTGAAACGGTGAAAGAGCTGATGTGTGCCACAGTAATGCATGAACCAGTTTTTCATGTAATGTGTGCCACAGTATACACTGGTGAAAGAGTCGAATGTGTGCAAAAAGGATGGATTGAACCAGTTTTCCATGTAATGTTACCACAGTATGACCAGGTGAAAGAGTCTGATGGTGCCCAGTATGAAACTGGTGAAAGAGTCGAAGTTTGTCCACGTATGCTGATGAACAGTTTTCATGAATGTGTCCACAATATACACCCTGTTAAAGAGTCTAATGTGTGCCACAGAAATCTGATGACATTTTTCCATGTAATGTGTCCACAGTATGACACTGGTTAAAAGTTGAATGTGTGCCACAGTATGCAAATGAACTAGTTTTATGTAATGTGTGCCACAGTTACACTGGTGAAAGAGTCTGAATTGTGTGCAACAGTATGTGAGAAACAGTTTCATGAAATGTGTGCCACAGATGCGGATGAAGCAGTTTCATGTAATGTGTGCCACAGTATGACACTGGTGAAAGAGTCTGAAGGGTGTGCCACAGTATGCTGATGAAGCAGTTTTAATGTAATGTGTCCACAGTATGTGATGAACAGTTTTCATGTAATGTGTACCACAGTATGACACTGGTGAAAGAGGTTGAATGGTGCCACAGTATGCTGATGAACCAGTTTTCATGAATGTGTGCCACAGTATGACACTGGTGAAAGAGTCGAATGTGTGCCACAGTATGTGTGAAACAGTTTTCTGTAATGTGTGCCACAGTATGAACTGGTGAAAGAGTCTGAATGTGTCCCACAGTAGAAACTGGTGAAAGAGTCTGAAGTGTGCCCCAGTATGCTGATGAACCAGTTTCATGAATTTTGGCCACAGTATGACACTGGTGAAAGAGTCTGAATGTGCCACATGCATGCTGATGAACCAGTTTTTCATGAATGTGTCCCACAGTAGACACTGGTGAAAGAGTCTGAATGTGTGCCACAGTATGCTGATGAAGCAGTTTTCATGTAATGTGTGCCACAGTATGCTGATGAAGCAGTTTTCATGTAATGTGTGCCACAGTATGCGATGAACCGGGTTTTCATGAATGTTTTCCACAGTATGCTGATGAACCAGTTTTCATGAATGTGTGCCACAGTATGCTGATGAAGCAGTTTTCATGTAATGTGTGCCACAGTATGCTGATGAAGCAGTTTTCATGTAATGTGTGCCACAGTATGCTGATGAAGCAGTTTTCATGTAATGTGTGCCACAGTATGCTGATGAAGCAGTTTTCATGTAATGTGTGCCACAGTATGCTGATGAACCAGTTTCCATGAATTTGTACCACAGTATGACAACAGCTGTGTGGAAGTCTAGGTGGACCTGTCCATTTTGAATAACTCAGCTGAATGGGAGTGACACTTTTTCTGTGTCTGTTTTTGGAACCCCAAGTATGCTCAAAGTTTTGTGTGTTTTTTCTTTGAATACTTTTTAAACTGAAGAAATACTCAATTTAGTGCATTATTTTATTTTTTTTTTCATTTTTATAACTTACTACTTGCTTGCTGTAAAGTCCTGGTGAACTGGACCAGTGAAAGCAAGTCACCTTTTTTCCTGTGATTTTCACAGACCAAACCCGTGAGCTCAGAATACTCTTCTTTTTTTTTTTCTTCTTTGATTGTTTGTTTGTTTTGTTTTGTTTCTTTTTTTCTGAACTTTTCAAACTGGAAAAATGTTAGTTGTAATGTATCAACCCAAATTTTATTACATACTAAACTTTATCAAGTGCATGGACAGTCTTTTAGCAGCAACTGGAAATGTATTGAAAATGAAATCTACTTTTTTTATGTCAACATTTTTGTTGAGTCTCCAGTGGCCCGATGCTTTTTCCCCCCATGAACTAACGCAAATTAAATGAATTTCAGTAATGTGTTTAGTGAAGTTTTAAACAGTAGTTCCTTGCAGATAGACGTTTGGGTACGTAGTGTGCTCCTCAGTGGGTACAGAAAGAGGTGTTCAGTGAATTAAACCCCCC
>JAFLJL010014715.1:0-13432 GCA_018398815.1 Conus ventricosus | reverse complement strand
CACATGTACAACTAGGTAATGTCCGAGTACAACACTCACATGTACAACTAGGTAATGTCTGAGTGCAACACTCACATGTACAACTAGGTAATGTCTGAGTGTAACACTCACATGTACAACTAGGTAATGTCTGAGTGCAACACTCTAGTAATGTCTGAGTGCAACACTCACATGTACATCTAGGTAATGTCTGAGTGCAACACTCACATGTACAACTAGGTAATGTCTGAGTGCAACACTCACATGTACAACTAGGTAATGTCTGAGTGCAACACTCACATGTACAACTAGGTAATGTCTGAGTGCAACACTCACATGTACAGCTGGGTAATGTCTGAGTGCAACACTCACATGTACAACAAGGTAATGTCTGAGTGCAACACTCACAAGTACAACTAGGTAATGTCTGAGTGCAACACTCACATGCACAACTAGGGAATGTCTGAGTGCAACACTCACAAGTACAACTAGGTAATGTCTGAGTGCAACACTCACATGTACAACTAGTAATGTCTGAGAGCTGTACAACTAGGTAATGTCTGAGTGCAACACTCACATGTAATAACTAGGTAATGTCTGAGTGCTACGCTCACATGTACAGCTAGGTAAATGCCTGAGAGCTGTACAACTAGGCAATGTCTGAGTGCAACACTCACATGTACAACTAGGTAATATCTGAGTGCAACACTCACATGTGAAACTAGATAATGTCTGAGTGCAACACTCACATGTACAACTAGGTAATGTCTGAGTGCAACACTCACATATACAACTAGGTAATGTCTGAGTGCAACACTCACATGTACAGCTAGGTAATGTCTGAGTGCAACACTCACATGTACAGCTAGGTAATGTCTGAGTGCAGCACTCACATGTACAACTAGGTAATGTCTGAGATCTGTACAACTAGGTAATGTCTGAGTGCAACACTCACATGTACAACTTGGTAATGTCTGAGTGCAACACTCACATGTGCAACTAGGTAATGTCTGAGTGCAACACTCACATGTACAACTAGGTAATGCCTGAGTGCAACACTCACATGTACAACTAGGTAATGTCTGAGTGCAATACTCGCATGTACAGCTAGGTAATGCCAGAGAGCTGTACAACCAGGTAATGTCTGAGTGCAACACTCACATGTACAGCTAGTAATTTCTGAGTGCAACACTCACATGTACAGCTAGGTAATGTCTGAGTGCAACACTCACATGTACAACAAGGTAATGTCTGAGTGCAACACTCACATGTACAACAAGGTAATGTCCTGAGTGCAACACTCACATGTAGAACTAGGTAATGTCTGAGTGCAACACTCACATGTGGAACTAGATAATGTCTGAGTGCAACACTCACATGTACAACAAGGTAATGTCTGAGTGCAACACTCACATGCACAACTAGGTAATGTCTGAGTGCAACACTCACAAGTACAACTAGGTAATGTCTGAGTGCAACACTCACATGTACAGCTAGGTAATGCCTGAGTGCAACACTCACATGTACAACTAGGTAATACCTGAGAGCTGTACAACTAGGTAATGTCTGCGTGCAATGCGCAACACTCACATGTACAACTAGGTAATGCCTGAGAGCTGTACAACTAGGTAATGTCTGAGTGCAACACTCACATGTACAACTAGGTAATATCTGAGTGCAACACTCACATGTGGAACTAGATAATGTCTGAGTGCAACACTCACATGTACAGCTAGGTAATGCCTGAGTGCAACACTCACATGTACAACTAGGTAATGCCTGAGAGCTGTACAACTAGGTAATGTCCGAGTGCAACACTCACATGTACAACTAGGTAATGCCTGAGAGCTGTACAACTAGGTAATGTCTGAGTGCAACACTCACATGTAAAAACTAGGTAATATCTGAGTGCAACACTCACATGTGGAACTAGATAATGTCTGAGTGCAACACTCACATGTACAGCTAGGTAATGTCAGAGTTTCAACACTCACATGTACAGCTAGGGAATGTCTGAGTGCAACACTAACACGTACAATAGGTAATGTCTGAGTGCAACACACACATGTACAACAAGGTAATGTCTGAGTGCAACACTCACATGTACAGCTAGGTAATGTCTGAGTGCAACACTCACATGTACAACAAAGGTAATGTCTGAGTGCAACACTCACATGTACAACTAGGTAATGCCTAGAGAGCTGTATAACTAGGTAATGTCAGAGTGCAACACTCACATGTACAACTAGGTAATGTCTGAGTGCAACACTCACATGTGCAACTAAGGTAATGTCTGAGTGCAACACTCACATGTACAACTAGGTAATGTCTGAGTGCAACACTCACATGAACAACTAGGTAATGTCTGAGTGCAACACTCACATGTACAACTAGGTAATGCCTGAGTGCAACACTCACATGTACAACTAGGTAATGTCTGATTGCAACCCCAACAAGGTACAACTGGGATAATGTCGAAGGCAACACCCATAGTACAACTAGGAAATGTCTGAGTGGCCAGACGGAGCTGGGCAACATTGTACAACTAGGAAATGTCTGAGTGAACACTCACATGTACAACTAGGTAATGTCGAGTGCACCTCAAATGTAACAACAGGTAATGCTGAGAGCGTAAACAGGAATGTCTGGAGTGCAACACTCAATGTATACTGGGTAATGTTGAGTGCAACGTCACTTTTAGCAGGTAAGTCTGGAGCGTACCTGGTAAGTCTGAGTGCAACACTCACATGTACAACTAGGTAAACCTGAGAGCGTACAACTATGTAATGTCTGAGTGCAACACTCACATGTACAACTAGGTAATACTGAGTGCAACACTCCATGTGGAACTAGATAATGTCGAGGCAACACTCACATGTACAACTAGGTAATGTCTGAGTGCAACACTCACATTACAGCTAGGTAATGTCTAAGTGCAACACTCACATGTACAGGAGGTAATGTCTGAGGCAACACTCACTGTACAACTAGGTAATGTCTGAGTGCAACACTCAAATGTACAGCTAGGTAATGTCTGAGTGCAACACTCACATTAAAACTAGGAATGTCTGAGTGCGACACCACATGTACAGCTAGGTAATGCCTGAGTGCAACACTCACATTACAACTAGGTAATGCCTTGAGGGGTGTACAACAAGGAAATCCCGAGTGCAACACTCACATGACAACTAGGTAATGCCTGGAGGTGTACAACTAGGAAAGTCTGAGTGCAACACCACATGTACAACTCAGAGATGGGATTCAAAATGTGAAAAAGGAGGAAAAAAAAAGTGGCGGGGGTCCGGGGGCCGTTGAAGGCCCCCGGTGGGGCCGGGGAAAGGGCCCCTGGTGGGGGTCAGGGGGTTTCCCCCCCTGAAGCTGAAGATTTTTTAGAATTACTGCAAAAATCAGCATTGAGACACCAAAGTATTTAAAAGTATAAAAACCTTGATCCTACAAAAAAAAGACTTTCCACCTTCGCCATGATGTCTGTCAGGAAATCATGAAGACCATTGACACAGGATTGGTGGGGAGAGGAGAGAGAGAGGGGAGAGAGAGGGGAGAGAGAAAAGAGAGAGAGAGGAGAGAGAGAGAGAGAGGGGTGGGGGTGGGGTGGTGGGTAGACTCACCGATGCTCCAAACGATCCAAGAGTCTCGTTTGTAAGACGATCTTCACTCTTGCAAAGGTGCTTTTCAGCAAGAACGTGGTTGATCAATGCTGACTTTCCCCGTGAGCCATACTTGATCGCGTCATTACACCATGTGCAGACTGCTTGTCCTGAATAGGTGATTTTCCTCATGCAGTCTTTCAGTCTGAGAATCACACTGTGGCTGACGGCGCCTTTTGGAACTGGTCAGCATCACTTTTGCGCTCACTTCCTCCTCCAACCACTTCCAAGTCCATTTGTTTTTTAACTGGAGCATCGACTTGCTTCGCAAGAACTTTCTCGCTTTCTGCTAATGACGAAACATTCTGGTTTACGCTACTCTCGTCAAACCGAAAGAAAATGGCGTCAGGAAAAAAATTCGCAAACAGTTTGCCGCGTTCTCAAACATCAACTTCCGCTTGATGGTTTCGGTCAACCGCAGAATGAAACAAAGACAGCAGTCTCGACGGGCCCAAGCAGAAACCGGGAAACATCCATTTGCGAACGGATCAATTGAGAACACAATTTTTGATCGACCCTCTCGCCGTACATTAGCATCATCACAAACTAACCCCCCCCCAAATTTCTCAACGGATTTACACTGATCTCAAAAACGACCCCTGGGCCATCAAAAAACGGAAACCCCAAAATCGGCGGAAAAATCCCATCTCTGACAACTAGGTAATATCTGAGTGCAACACTCACATGTGGAACTAGGTAATGTCTGATGCAACACTCACATGTACAGCTAGGTAATGCCTGAGTGCAACACTCACAGTACAACTAGGTAAGGCCTGAGAGCTGTACAACTAGATAATGTCTGAGTGCAACACTCACATGTACAACTGGGTTTAATGCCTGAGAGTTTGTACAACTAGGTAATGTCTGATGCAACACTCACATGTACAACTAGGTAATATCTGAGTGCAACACTCACATGTGGAACAGATATTGCTGAGTGCAACACTCACATGTACACTGGGTAATGTCAGATGCAACACTCACATTACAGCTAGGTAAGTCTGAGTGCAACACTCACATGTACAAATAGGTAAATGTCTAGTGCAACACTCAAAATTACCGCTGGGAATGTCCGAGTGCAACACTCACATACACAGGTAATTCTGAGTGCAACACTCCACAGTACAGCTAGTAAGCATGAGTGCAACACTCACATGTACAACTGGGATTTCGAGTGCGACACTCACATGTACAGCAAGGTAATGTCTGAGTGCAACACTCACATGTACAACAAGGTAATGTCCTGAGTGCAAACTCACATGTACAACTAGGTAAATGCCTGAGAGCTGCACAACTAGGTAAGTCGGATGCAACACTCACATAACAACAAGTAAATGTCTGAGTGCAACACTCACATGCGCAACTAGGTAATTCTGAGTGCAACACTCACATGTACAACTAGGTAATGTCTGATTGCACACTCACATATAACAACTAGTAATTGTCTGATTGCAACACTCACATGCACAACTAGGAAAGTCCTGAGTGCAATGCTTACTATACAACTAGTAATGTCTGAGTGCAACACTCACATGTACAACAAGGTAATGTCTGAGTGCAACACTCACAAGTACAACTAGGTAATGTCTGATGCAACACTCACAGCACAACTAGTAATGTCTGATGCAACACTCACAAGTACAACTAGGTAATGTCTGAGTGCAACACTCACATGTACAACTAGGTAATTCTGAGAGCTGTACAACTAGGTAATGTCTGAGTGCAACACTCACATGTATAACTAGGTAATGTCTGAGTGCTACGCTCACATGTACAGCTAGGTAATGCCTGAGAGCTGTACAACTAGGTAATGTCTGAGTGCAACACTCACATGCACAACTAGGTAATGCCTGAGAGCTGTACAACTAGGTAATGTCTGAGTGCAACACTCACATGTACAACTAGTAAAATCTGAGTGCAACACTCACATGTGGAACTAGATGTCTGAGTGCAACACTCACATGTACAACTAGTAATGGGATCTACGAGTGCAACACTCACATGTACAGCTAGGTAATGTCTGAGTGCAACACTCAACATGTACAGCTAGTAATGTCTGAGTGCAACACTCACATGTACAACTAGGTAATGTCTGAGTGCAACACTCACATGACAGGACTAGGTAATGTCTGAGTGCAACACTCCCATGTACAACTAGGTAATGTCTGAGTGCAACACTCACATGTACAACTAGGTAATGTCTGAGTGCAACACTCACATGTACAACTTGGTAATGCCTGATGCAACACTCACATGTACAACTAGGTAATGTCTGAGTGCAATACTCACATGTACAGCTAGGTAATGCCTGAGAGCTGTACAACTAGGTAATGTCTGAGTGCAACATCACATGTTACAGCTAGGTAATGTCTGAGTGCAACACTCGCATGTACAACTAGGTAATGCATGAGTGCAACACTCCATGTACAACTAGGTAATGTCTGAGTGCAACACTCACATGTACAGCTAGGTAATGTCTGAGTGCAACACTCACATGTAACAACAAGGTAATGTCTGAGTGCAACAGTCACATGTGCAACTTGGTAATGTCTGGTGCAACACTCACATGCACAACTATGTAATATCTGAGTGCAACACTCACATGTGCAACTGAATAGTCCAAACAGTAGTACAAAAATTCTCTTTAGTATTTCATTCATTCTTCTACCTCCCCTCCCATCCATTCCACTCCTTCCATCAAAATGGTCCAGCACGGCCAGTCGTCCTGTCAAGGTGACCAGTGTAAATCTTTAAACAATTATTGTAGTTACATTTTTTTCTCTTATCAGATCTTTTTTATATTTTTCATGTCATCCAATTTACCTTTCTTTTACAATTCCATCTTCCTTTTCTTCTTTCCTATGAAATGATTCGCCTTCTTTTCATGCTGGTTTCCTTTGCAGACTTGGTTTTCTTACACTTCTCTCTGGACTTGCTTGCCTCAAATCACAGCAGAGCATCAACACATCACAATTTGTAATGTTGCCTTCATTATCAAAATTCCTTTTAGTATTTCATTCATTCTCCTAACTGCCCCCCCCCCCCCCCCCCCCCCCCCCCCCCCCCCCCCACCCCCCCCCCCCCCTTTACTCCTTCCATCAAAATGGCCCAGCACGGCCACAGTCGTCCTGTCAGGGTGACCAGTTACTGAGCTGTTCATAGTAAGCTGTGAATGTATGGCCTGCACAGGGTCACTTAAGGACTGGGATACCCTGCACCACAGCCAGGTCACTGTGTATGGCCTGCACAGGGTCACTAGGACTGGGATAACCCTGCACCACAGCCAGGTCACTGTTGTATGGCCTGCACAGGGTCACTAGGACTGGGATACCCTGCACCACAGCCAGGTCACTGTGTATGGCCTGCACAGGGTCACTAGGACTGGGATACCCTGCACCACAGCCAGGCCCACTGTGTATGGCCTGCACAGGGTCACTAGGACTGGGATACCCTGCAACCACAGCCAGGTCACTGTGTATGGCCTGCACAGGGTCACTAGGACTGGGATACCCTGCACCACAGCCAGGTCACTTTGTGGTGTTCTTCCACCTGTACACCCTTCAAACTGACCAGTAGCCACTGACCTAAATCACAACCTTCGGGTGGTCACCCTGGGAAGTCAGGGATGGCAGAGCAATCAGGTCAAACTCACCAGTAACGCTGACTTCTGTTAAATCTATGTTCTCTAAACTATGCCCTCCTTCTTTCTGTTGTCAGGTTCAGGGTTTGTTTGATGCATGATATTCATTGGTTTGAGACTTATTATTTCTGTTGTCAGGTTCAGGGTTTGTTTGATGCATAATATTCATTGGTTTGAGACTTATTATTTCTGTTGTCGGGTTCAGGGTTTTTTTGATGCATGATATTCATTGGTTTGAGACTTCTTATTATTTCTGTTGTCAGGTTCTGGGTTTGTTTGATGCATGATATCATTGGTTTGAGACTTCTTATTATTTCTGTTGTCAGGTTCTGGGTTTGTTTGATGCATAATATTCATTGGTTTGAGACCTCTTATTTCTGTTGTCGGGTTGGATGTTTGTTTGATGCCGTTTGTTGTTGGACTTATTATTTCTGTTGTCGGGTTGGGGGGTTTGTTTGATGCTGTTTGTTGTTGGACTTATTATTTCTGTTGTCAGGTTGGGGTTGTTTGATGCTGTTTGCTGTTTTTTCTGGGCGTGAAGGGAAGGGGGAAACGGGGAAAGGAGGTGTGGGTAGGGGTGGGCAGATTTGGGACAGAGGGTGCTTCCCTACACAAACTCAAAAGTCTTCAAAGAAAAGTGAAAAATTGAGAAATTTTGCAGGAATTACATTTATTTGTAATAGTAAAAGGTGCATTTGTATTACACAAACAGCATAATGTCCATGGATCACTCTATGGAAAGCCCAAATCACAGAAATGTCAGGACAGTATGGTTGACATGCCCTCGCTCACCTATTAAAACTTTCATCCAAAACTTTATTTTCAACATGGTGCGATCTGATACAAATCTGAGTATCCAGAGGTGGATCGTCAACTTTTTGGTCCATTCACAACTAGGACTATTTGTTCAAAGAGCTTTTGACAATATCTCTCAGCTTTGCAGTGTCTTGCCGACACATCAAGAGCTTTTGTCAATGTCTCTCAGCTTGCAGTGTCTTGCCGACACATCAAGAGCTTTTGTCAATGTCTCTCAGCTTTGCAGTGTCTTGCCGACACATCAAGAGCTTTTGTCAATGTCCTCTCAGCTTTGCTGTGTCTTGCTGACACATCAAGAGCTTTTGTCAATGTCTCTCAGCTTTGCAGTGTCTTGCCGACACATCAAGAGCTTTTGTCAATGTCTCTCAGCTTTACAGTGTCTTGGCCGACACATCAAGAGCTTTTGTCAATGTCTCTCAGCTTTGCAGTGTCTTGCCAACACATCAAGAGCTTTTTGTCAATGTCTTTCAGCTTTACAGTGTCTTGCCGACACATCATGTCAAAGCTCCACCTCAGCTGCCTTCAGGACCTTCAGCTGGTTAGACAAAATAGCAACAGGAACTCCTGCAAAGAACATTAGAACTCCTGATATTGGTGTCTGCTAGCTTACCAAACATGTGACCTCAACTCCATAAATTCAACTGCCACTTTCTATAATTCTTGATCAAGTTTTTTTCTGAGAAAGTCCCCCCCCCCCCCCCCCCCTCCCTCCCGTCACTTGATTTCCAGTTTCACTGTCTGCTGACATGGGGTAACGCTGAATGTATTCAACACAAGCACTGTGAACAGTGTGCATGTGTGTGTGTGTGTATGTATGTGTGGGTGCGTGCGTGTGCATGTGTGTGTGGAGGGGTGGGAGGGCTGTGTGGGTTGTGATGTATAACAAATATATGATAACAGAGGCTTTTATGTAACGAATTATTATGTCTTTTTGTAATGTCTCATGTACTTGTGAAATGATGTGGAGCAGAAGGAAAATTTCCAATGGACAATACAGTTGATTGAATTGAACTGAATGTAAGTGCTAACCCTGAATGTACTGAACACAAGCACTGGTGAACATGTGTGCATGTCAGTGCTAACCCTGAATGTACTGAACATGTGTCCATGTCAGTGCTAACCCTGAATGTACTCAACATGTGTGTATGTCAGTGCTAACCCTGAATGTACTCAACATGTGTCCATGTCAGTGCTAACCCTGAATGTACTCAACAAGTGTGCATGTCAGTGCTAACCCTGAATGTACTCAACATGTGTGCATGTTAGTGCTAACCCTGAATGTACTCAACATGTGTGCATGTCAGTGCTAACCCTGAATGTACTCAACATGTGTGAATGTCAGTGCTAACCTGAATGTACTCAACATGTGTCCATGTCAGTGCTAACCCTGAATGTACTCAACATGTGTCCATGTCAGTGCTAACCCTGAATGTAACTCAACATGTGTCCATGTCAGTGCTAACCCTGAATGTACTCAACACAAGCACTGGTGAACATGTGTGCATGTCAATGCATGCATGTGAATGCGCATGCACATACATGTGTGTTTGTGCAAGAATCTGCATACATGCATATATGAAATATGCACTTGCACATGCTCTATGTTTATGCCTTATTTTACTTTGAAAAGTAGAGCCTTGTTCAGTGCAGGTGCAGCGATATGTTACACTGAACATGCATATCATACACAATACTATAAACGTTGGATATAATGAAATGCGCAAAATGACTATGCAATACTGTATGTGTATTGTCTAACACATTAAGATGAAAGAACAAAGTGATGAATATCAGATGTGAATATATCATGTGGGCCCTATTCGAATCATAGTTGTTTTTTTTTATGTTGAGAAGACCCTTTCTCAGAGTCAGTTTTCCAATCTAAATTCAAGCAACACACATTTCATCAAGTCATGCCAACATTAACAAAAAATAAGAGAAAAAAAAAGCAACTGACAAATGTTACAATCCAAAACATATCATTTGAATTCAAAGTTTTTTGTTTTGTTTTGTATTTTCATTGTTGTTTGTATTGTTGCTGTCTTAGTCTTACAGCCCTGATGTGGCCTTTGTGGTCGGCTGGGCTATAAGCAACATTATCTTATCTTGTCTTAGTCTTGTTTTTAACACTTTTAGCTAAGTCCCAAATGACAAATCATACCCGACAGTCAAGAAAACAATAAAGTTGAAAACTGTCACCTTTTGAACTGTTCACAGCAAAATATCTTCATATCCATCACTTAATCTACTTTCATTACTGCATTTCATTTTACACACACACACACACACACACACACACACACACACACACACACACATATCTCAACAAGCTATATTGGTGCAGGTCAATAATGTAGCTATTTAGTCAGTGATCTAACTGGGTCATCTCATTTTCTATTGAAATGTGTTCTATGCAGCTTCTCTTCCTGACCTAGTATGATGGTGAAGCTCTGGATACCCATTGTAGCTATTTAGTCAGTGACCTAACTGGGTCATCTCATTTCTATTGAAATGTGTTCTATGCAGCTTCTCTTCCTGACCTATGTATGATGGTGAAGCTCTGGATACCCCATTGTAGCTATTTAGTCAGTGACCTAACTGGGTCATCTCATTTTCTATTGAAATGTGTTCTATGCAGCTTCTCTTCCTGACCTATGTTATGATGGGGAAGCACTGGATACCCCATACTCTGCTTCTGGTGTTACATGAACAAGATCAATACAGCAACATTTGTGTTAGGTGTAAGTATAAACATAAAGATGTTTTCAGTACAATCCATTCTAACAGGTTTCTGCTTACAGTCCATTCTAACAGGTTTCTGCTTACAGTCCATTCTAACAGGTTTCTGCTTACAGGTGGCCCTCTGCGGTCGGCTAGGGCTATAAGCAACATTATCTTATCTTATCTTCTGCTTACAGTCCATTCTAACAGTTTCTGCTTACAGTCCATTCTAACAGGTTTCTGCTACAGTCCATTCTAACAGTTTCTGCTACAGTCCATTCTAACTGGTTTCTGCACCTTACAATATGCACAACCATTCTTTCAAGTGCAAGCGCACGCACACACACACCAGGCGCATACCACACATGTACATACACACACACACACAGAAACACACACATATAAGCAACACGGAAAGCTTTTAAACCTGTTTTTATTCATGCATGGTGGCAGTTTGGTTAATGGTAAGAAATGCCTGTGAAACATCAGAAACACATGCAGCCATCACAATAAGCACATGATGAACACATCACAAACACACACAGCCTTCACAATAAACACATGATGAACACATCACAATAAACACATGATGACCACATCACAAACACACACAGCCATCACAATAAACACATGATGAACAAACAAAAGAGGCCAACACTGACTAACACAATCCCTGCATATGCATGGAGCGCGAGTTCCCCCCCCCCGCACACAGCTGCATCATGCTAAATCCCCTGCCTACGTAGTGATTTGGGGGCATTTTTCGAATTCATTTTATGTGTTATGTTCGGTCTGTATTAACATCATGTTTGGTATGTCTGAAAGAAGAAATCAAGACTCTTGGATGAAAGTACTTCCCAAACTGTAAGAGATTCTGCTTTGAGGACGACGCACGGATAAATGAAGTAACCAGAACACATCGACTCATGATAGATTTAAAAACAAGTGCAGAGTTTCATGATCAATGTTTAGTAATGGCATGCAGATATATCGATACAAAAAAGCACTCACCTAATACACTAATGGTTATGGTGCTTTTTGCCATCAGTTATTCTCCACTTTAGATAATTCCACAGAATTTGGGTTAGGGAGATTTTGCAAGTCAAGCGCCGTGTGTGTGTTAATGAATCAGTCGAATCGTTGATTGTCACTGTAATCAAGAACATCTTCAAATAGATGTCCTCATCTTCCCTATCATCTCCACTGTCGATCAACTCTCCTTCATTGCTGGAACCGCAATGAACACATTTTTCAATAACTTGTTCTAAAGAAATGATTTGCCGGCGCAGAGCTGGCATTCTGACTAGCAGACGAAAGGCCAGTGCCAGAAACGTGGTCAGTTTCAGGTCGGAAATATCCAGAGAGGGATTCTTTGTTTCAGCCGCAGATAGCGAACGTAGAACTATGCTTGAACTTAAGAACTAAGGCATGTCAGGCTACCAAGAACCCTCTACTAAGTTCTTGCAGGAGTTACTTCTCTGAGACCGTTAAAGTTTGAATACTAGAATTCTTTAAATAAGAACGCATGGACGTGTGTGCGTCATAGACAACGGATCTCTCAGTCGGCCCACAGCACCGTGTGCACCATAGGCAGCAGACCTATGAGCAATGCACAGAGCCGTGTGCACCATAGGCAGCAGACCATGAGCAATGCACAGAGCCGTGTGCACCATAGGCAGCAGACCTATGAACAATGCACAGAGCCGTGTGCACCATAGGCAGCAGACCTATGAGCAACGCACAGAGCCGTGTGCACCATAGGCAGCAGTGCTATGAGCAACGCACAGAGCCGTGTGCACTGTAGGCAGCAGTGCTATGAACAACGCACAGAGCCGTGTGCACCAAGGCAGCAGACCATGAGCAACGCACAGAGCCGTGTGCACTGTAGGCAGCAGTGCTATGAACAATGCACAGAGCCGTGTGCACCATAGGCAGCAGAGCTATGACAATGTACAGAGCCGTGTGCACTGTAGGCAGCAGTGCTATGAACAACGCACAGAGCCGTTGCACCATAGGCAGCAGAGCTATGAGCAATGCACAGAGCCGTGTGCACCATAGGCAGCAGAGCTAATGAGCAATGCACAGAGCCGTGTGCACCATAGGCAGCAGAGCTATGAGCAATGCCCAGAGCCGTGTGCACCATAGGCAGCAGTGCTATGAGCAATGCACAGAGCCGTGTGCACTGTAGGCAGCAGTGCTATGAACAACGCACAGAGCCGTGTGCACTGTAGGCAGCAGAGCTATGAGCAATGCACAGAGCCGTGTGCACTGTAGGCAGCAGTGCTATGAGCAACGCACAGAGCCGTGTGCACTGCAGGCAGCAGAGCTATGAGCAACGCACAGAGCCGTGTGCACCATAGGCAGCAGAGCATATGAGCAAGTGCACAGAAGCCGTGTGCACTCGTAGGCATGCCAGTGCTATGAGCATGCACAAGCCGGTGCACGTAGGGACAGAGCTAAGCAATGCACAGACCGTGTGCACTGGCAGCAGGCTATGACAATGCACAGGCCTGTGCAAAGGCGCAAGCTTGAGCAAACCAGAGCCCTGTGGGGGCCTTGGGAGCAGTGCTATGAAAAGCACAGAGCCGGGCACCGGAGGGAAAGCAAT
>JAFLJL010014713.1:0-10053 GCA_018398815.1 Conus ventricosus | reverse complement strand
TTACACCACTGTGGACAACAGAGAGAGCCTGTCCACATTACACCACTGTGGACAACAGAGGCGACAGGACTGTTCCACTTTACACCACTGTGGACAACAGAGAGAGCCTGTCCACTTTACACCACTGTGAAGAACAGAGACAAACTGTCCACTTTACACCACTGTGGACAACAGACACAGACCGTCCACTTAACACCACTGTGGACAACAAGAGACGCAGGACTGTCCACTTTATACCACTGTGGACAACAAAGAGACAGGCCTGTCCACTTTACACCACTGTGGACAACAGAGAGACAGGACTGTCCACTTTACACCACTGTGAACAACAGAGACAGGCCTGTCCACATTACACCACTGTGGACAACAGAGACAGACCTGTCCACTTTACATCACTGTGGACAACAGTGAGAAGACTGTCCCATTTTACACCACTGTGGACAACAGAGACAGGCCTGTCCACTTTACACCACTGTGGACAACAGAGACAGTACTGTCCACATTACACCACTGTGGACAACAGAGAGACAGGCCTGTCCACTTTCCACTACTGTGGACAACAGAGATAGGCCTGTCCACTTTACATCACTGTGGACAACAGAGACAGGCCTGTCCACATTACACCACTGTGGACAACAGAGACAGACCTGTCCACTTTACATCACTGTGGACAACAGTGAGAAGACTGTCCCATTTTACACCACTGTGGACAACAGAGACAGGCCTGTCCACTTTACACCACTGTGGACAACAGAGACAGTACTGTCCACATTACACCACTGTGGACAACAGAGAGACAGGCCTGTCCACTTTCCACTACTGTGGACAACAGAGATAGGCCTGTACTTTACATCACTGTGGACAACAGAGACAGGCCTGTCCACATTACACCACTGTGGACAACAGAGACAGACCTGTCCACTTTACATCACTGTGGACAACAGTGAGAAGACTGTCCCATTTTACACCACTGTGGACAACAGAGACAGGCCTGTCCACTTTACACCACTGTGGACAACAGAGACAGTACTGTCCACATTACACCACTGTGGACAACAGAGAGACAGGCCTGTCCACTTTCCACTACTGTGGACAACAGAGATAGGCCTGTCCACTTTACATCACTGTGGACAACAGAGACAGGCCTGTCCACATTACACCACTGTGGACAACAGAGACAGGCCTGTCCACATTACACCACTGTGGACAACAAAGAGATGACTGTCCACTTTACACCACTGTGGACAACTGAGACAGGCCTGTCCATTTTACACCACTGTGGACAACAGAGACAGGCCTGTCCACATTACACCGCTGTGGACTACAGCGAGAGGACTGTCCACTTTACACCACTGTGGACAACAGAGAGACAGGACTGTCCACTTTACACCACTGTGGACAACAGCGAGAGGACTGTCCACTTTACACCACTGTGGACAACAGAGACAGGCCTGTCCACATTACACCACTGTGGACAACAGCGAGACAGGCCTGTCCATGTTACACCACTGTGGACAACAGCGAGAGGACTGTCCACTTTACACCACTGTGGACAACAGAGACAGGCCTGTCCACTTTACACCACTGTGGACAACAGAGACAGGCCTGTCCACATTACACCACTGTGGACAACAGAGACAGGACTGTCCATGTTACACCACTGTGGACAACAGCGAGACAGGCCTGTCCACTTTACATCACTGTGGACAACAGAGATAGGCCTGTCCACTTTACACCACTGTGGACAACAGAGACAGACCTGTCCACTTTACCTCACTGTGGAAAACAGAGACAAGACTGTCCACTTTACATCACTGTGGACAACAGAGAGAGGACTGTCCATTTTACACCACTGTGGACAACAGAGAGGCAGGACTATCCATTTTACACCACTGTGGACAACAGAGAGACAGGCCTGACTGTCCATTTTACACCACTGTGGACAACAGAGAGGCAGGACTGTCCATTTTACACCACTGTGGACAACAGAGAGGCAGGACTGTCCATTTTACACCACTGTGGACAACAGAGAGACAGGCCTGACTGTCCACTTTACACCACTGTGGACAACAGAGAGACAGGCCTGACTGTCCATTTTACACAACTGTGAACAACAGAGGAGCAGGACTGTCCATTTTACACCACTGTGGACAACAGATAGTCAGGACTGTCCAGTTTACACCACTGTGAACAACAGAGAGAGGACTGTCCATTTTACACCACTGTGGACAAGAGAGAGGACTGTCCGTTTTACACCACTGTGGACAATGTATAAGTCTGGATGGCCCAAAACAGTGACAGCTTTACACCACTGTGGACAATGTTTAAGTCTGGATGCCCCAGAACAGTGACAGCTTTACACCACTGTGGACAATGTATAAGTCTGGATGTCCCAGAACAGTGACAGCTTTACACCACTGTGGACAATGTGCAAGTCTGGATGCCCCAGAACAGTGACAGCTTTACAGCACTGTGGACAATGTTTCAGTCTGGATGGCCCAGAACAGTGACGGCTTTACACCACTGTGGACAATGTTTCAGTCTGGATGGCCTAGAACAGTGACAGCTTTACACCACTGTGGACAACAGAGAGGCAGGACTGTCCATTTTACAGCACTGTGGACAATGTATAAGTCTGAATGCCCCAGAACAGAGACAACTTTACACCACTGCAGACAATGTTTAAGTCTGGATGGCCCAAAACAGTGAGAACTTTACACCACTGTGGACAATGTTTAAGTCTGGATGTCCCAGAACAGAGACAGCTTTACACCACTGTGGACAATGTTTAAGTCTGGATGGCCCAGAACAGTAAGAACTTTACACCACTGTGGACAATGTTTAAGTCTGGATGGCCCAGAACAGTGACAGCTCACAAAGTGCTGCTAACTGTGCCGGTATTTGCACTCACTTCAGGATTCATTCAGTGTCAGTGTATGAGATGGCCCGGAGGCATGATTCTGCATTGGTCTTACTGATGGATTCCTGATGTTTGGACAGAAGAACGCTCACTTCAAAACACCAATAACTCACAAACATATGAACAGTCAACTACATCTGCGACTGAAATTTTATGCCAAATCTGGTTTGACTCGCAGAATTTTTTCTTTTAATTATATCTGAGTTTCATAAGTTTAATATTCTGAAAAAGTTGATTTAGTCATCACTTTACAATTACATTGGAAAAAACAAACAGAAAAAAAAGCATGAAAGTAGGTAGCTAGTGTTTGGTAAGCTTCACCCTTGCCCGCCCCCTTTCTTTTTTACAAGACACAAAAAAGCATGAAAGTAGGTAGCTAGTGTTTGGTAAGCTTCACCCTTGCCCGCCCCCTTTCTTTTTTACAAGACACAAAAAAGCATGAAAGTAGGTAGCTAGTGTTTGGTAAGCTTCACCCTTGCCCGCCCCCTTTCTTTTTTACAAGACACAAAAAAGCATGAAAGTAGGTAGCTAGTGTTTGGTAAGCTTCACCCTTGCCCGCCCCCTTTCTTTTTTACAAGACACAAAAAAGCATGAAAGTAGGTAGCTAGTGTTTGGTAAGCTTCACCCTTGCCCGCCCCCTTTCTTTTTTACAAGACACAAAAAAGCATGAAAGTAGGTAGCTAGTGTTTGGTAAGCTTCACCCTTGCCCGCCCCCTTTCTTTTTTACAAGACACAAAAAAGCATGAAAGTAGGTAGCTAGTGTTTGGTAAGCTTCACCCTTGCCCGCCCCCTTTCTTTTTTACAAGACACAAAAAAGCATGAAAGTAGGTAGCTAGTGTTTGGTAAGCTTCACCTTGCCCGCCCCCTTTCTTTTTTACAAGACACAAAAAAGCATGAAAGTAGGTAGCTAGTGTTTGGTAAGCTTCACCCTTGCCCGCCCCCTTTCTTTTTTACAAGACACAAAAAAGCATGAAAGTAGGTAGCTAGTGTTTGGTAAGCTTCACCCTTGCCCGCCCCCTTTCTTTTTTACAAGACACAAAAAAGCATGAAAGTAGGTAGCTAGTGTTTGGTAAGCTTCACCCTTGCCCGCCCCCTTTCTTTTTTACAAGACACAAAAAAGCATGAAAGTAGGTAGCTAGTGTTTGGTAAGCTTCACCCTTGCCCGCCCCCTTTCTTTTTTACAAGACACAAAAACACACACATATGAAAAACTCGACTTTTCCATGTTACTGAGATCAATGGGCAAGTTTAAACTGAAAATGAAGCACATTTACAATTCATAAAAACCTGAAATCAGTGATTCCCCGCATATGTTTTATTTTGATAAAAGATTCCCTAGTAAAAGTAGTGACAGAAAAACAAAAAGCTGGTTTTTCAAAACTGAAGTAGAGCTAGGAATTCACACCAATAATATACTGTTTACACATCAGGAAAAAGAGAGCACACTTACACAAATCACTGATTACCTGAGGAGAAGAGAGCAACTTACACAAATACACTGATACCTGAGGAAGAGAGGACATTACACCAAATTACTTTACCTGAGGATTGAATTAACAAAACAAAAAGAGAGCACATTACACAAATACACTGATTACCTGAGAAGAAGGAGCACACTTACACAAATACACTGATTACTGAGGTGGGAAGAGGCACCCCCTTACACAAATACAATGATTCCCTGAGGAAAAAATGAGAGCTCACTTGGAACCACAATTCCTGATTACCTGATGAAGAAGAGAGCACATTACAAAATACACTGATTAACCCTGAGGGAAAGAGAGAGACACTTACTACAATACACTGATTACCTGAGAAGAAGAGAGGACACTTACACAAATACACTGTTTACCTGAGGAAGAAGAGAGAACACTTACACAATACACTGATTATGAGGAAGAAGAGAGGACACTTACAAAAATACACTGATTACCTGAGGAAGAAGAGAGCCACTTTAACAATACACTGGATTACCTGAGGAACGAAGAGAGACACTTACACAAATACACTGATTACTTGAGGAGAAGATGGACCACTTACACAAAACACTGATTACCTAGAAGATGAGAAGAGCCACTTACACAAAAACACTGATACCTGAGGAAAAAGGGGAGAGCACACTTACACAAATACACTGATTACAAGAGAGAAGAAGAGAGCACCTTAACAATTACATGATTACCTGGGAAGAAGAGAGCACACTTACCACAAATACATGATTACCTGAGGAATGAAGAGAGCACACTTACACATATTCACTGATTACTGGGGAAGAAGAGAGACACTTACACAAATACATGATTACCTGAGGAAAAGAGAGCACACTTACACAAATACACTGAAAAACCTGAAGGAAGAAGAGAGTGCACTTACACAAATACACTGATTCCCTGAGGATAAAAGGGAGACACACTTACACAAATACATGATTACCTGAGGAAGAAGAGAGGACACTTTACACAAATCACTGAATACATGAAGAAGAAGAGAGGCACACTTACACAATTACACTGATTACCTGGAGAGAAGACACTTACACAAATACACTGATTACCTGAGGAAGAAGAGGGACACTTACACAAATACACTGATTACTGAGAAGAAGAGAGACACTTACAAAAATACACTGATTACCTGAGGGAAGAGAGCCCTTACCACAATTGCATGATTACCTGAGGAAGAGAGCACACTTACACAAATACTGATTACCTGGGGTAAGAAGCTTCACCCTGACGGCACCACTTACACAAATACACTAAATTACATGAGAAGATAGTACTGAAGTGTTGGAAGCACCTTCCCAAATACACTGATTTACCGAGGAAGAAGAGAGCACCACTTACACAAATACACTGATTACCTGAGAAGAGAGCAGGGACACTTACACAAATACACTGATTACCTAGGAAGAAGAGGCCACTTACACAAATACATTAACTGAGAAGAAGGAACACTTACACAAATACACTGATTACCTGAGGAAGAAGAGGACACTTACACAAATACACTGATTACCTGAGGAAGAAGAGAGCACACTTACACAAATACACTGATTACCTGAGGAAGAAGAGAGGACACTTACACAAATACACTGATTACCTGAGGAAGAAGAGAGCACACTTACACAAATACACTGATTACCTGAGGAAGAAGAGAGCACACTTACACAAATACACTGATTACCTGAGGAAGAAGAGAGCACACTTACACAAATACATGATTACCTGAGGAAGAGAGAGAGACACTTACACAAATACACTGATTACCTGGGAAGAAGAGAGGACACTTACACAAATACACTGATTACCTGGGGAAAGAAGAGAGCACACTTACACAAATACACTGATTACCTGAGGAAGAAGAGAGCACACTTACACAAATACACTGATTACCTGAGGAAGAAGAGAGCACACTTACACAAATACACTGATTACCTGAGGAAGAAGAGAGCACACTTACACAAATACACTGATTACCTGAGGAAGAAGAGAGCACACTTACACAAATACACTGATTACCTGAGGAAGAAGAGAGCACACTTACACAAATACACTGATTACCTGAGGAAGAAGAGAGGCACACTTACACAAATACACGATTACCTGGGAAGAAGAGGGGCACACTTACACAAATACACTGATTACCTGGGGAAAAAAGAAGCACACTTACACAAATACACTGATTACCTGAGGAAGAAGAGAGGACACTTACACAAATACACTGATTACCTGAGGAAGAAGAGAGGACACTTACACAAATACACTGATTACCTGAGGAAGAAGAGAGGACACTTACACAAATACACTGATTACCTGAGGAAGAAGAGAGGACACTTACAAAAATACACTGATTACCTGAGGAAGAAGAGAGGACACTTACACAAATACACTGATTACCTGAGGAAGAAGAGAGGACACTTACACAAATACACTGATTACCTGAGGAAGAAGAGAGCACACTTACACAAATACACTGATTACCTGAGGAAGAAGAGAGCACACTTACACAAATACACTGATTACCTGAGGAAGAAGAGAGACACTTAAAACAAATACACTGATTACCTGAGGAAGAAGAGAGACACTTACACAAATTACACTGATTACCTGAGGAAGAAGAGAGGACACTTACACAAATACACTGATTACCTGAGGAAGAAGAGAGCACACTTACACAAATACACTGATTACCTGAGGAAGAAGAGAGACACTTACACAAATACACTGATTACCTGAGGAAGAAGAGAGCACACTTACACAAATACACTGATTACCTGAGGAAGAAGAGAGACACTTACACAAATACACTGATTACCTGGGGAAGAAGAGAGCACACTTACACAAATACACTGATTACCTGAGGAAGAAGAGAGCACACTTACACAAATACACTGATTACCTGAGGAAGAAGAGAGCACACTTACACAAATACACTGATTACCTGAGGAAGAAGGGGAGGACACTTACACAAAATACACTGATTACCTGAGGAAGAAGAGAGCACACTTACACAAATACACTGATTACCTGAGGAAGAAGAGAGACACTTACACAAATACACTGATTACCTGAGGAAGAAGAGGACACTTACACAAATACACTGATTACCTGAGAAGAAGAGAGCACACTTACACAAATACACTGATTACCTGAGGAAGAAGAGAGCACACTTACACAAATACACTGATTACTGAGGAAGAAAGAGAGCACACTTACACAAATACACTGATTAACCTGAGGAAGAAGAGAGCACACTTACACAAATACACTGATTACCTGAGGAAGAAGAGAGGACACTTACACAAATACACTGATTACCTGAGGAAGAAGAGAGCACACTTACACAAATACACTGATTAACCTGAGGAAGAAGAGAGCACACTTACACAAATACACTGATTACCTGAGGAAGAAGAGAGGACACATTACACAAATACACTGATTACCTGAGGAAGAAGAGAGACACTTACACAAATACACTGATTACCTGAGGAAGAAGAGAGACACTTACACAAATACACTGATTCCCTGAGGAAGAAGAGAGCACACTTACACAAATACACTGATTACCTGAGGAAGAAGAGAGACACTTACACAAATACACTGATTACCTGAGGAAGAAGAGAGGCACACTTACACAAATACACTGATTACCTGAGGAAGAAGAGAGCACACTTACACAAATACACTGATTACCTGAGGAAGAAGAGAGCACACTTACACAAATACACTGATTACCTGAGGAAGAAGAGAGACACTTACACAAATACACTGATTACCTGAGGAAGAAGAGAGACACTTACACAAATACACTGATTACCTGAGGAAAAAAGAGAGCACACTTACACAAATACACTGATTCCCTGAGGAAGAAGAGAGCACACTTACACAAATACACTGATTACCTGAGGAAGAAGAGAGCACACTTACACAAATACACTGATTACCTGAGGAAGAAGAGAGACACTTACACAAATACACTGATTACCTGAGGAAGAAGAGAGCACACTTACACAAATACACTGATTACCTGAGGAAGAAAGAGAGCACCACTTACAAATACACTGATTACCTGAGGAAGAAGAGAGGACACTTACACAAATACACTGATTACCTGAGGAAGAAGAGAGGACACTTACACAAATACACTGATTACCTGAGGAAGAAGAGAGGACACTTACACAAATACACTGATTACCTGAGGAAGAAGAGAGGACACTTACACAAATACACTGATTACCTGAGGAAGAAGAGAGGACACTTACACAAATACACTGATTACCTGAGGAAGAAGAGAGGACACTTACACAAATACACTGATTACCTGAGGAAGAAGAGAGGACACTTACACAAATACACTGATTACCTGAGGAAGAAGAGAGGATACTTACACAAATACACTGATTACTGAGGAAGAAGAGAGGACACTTACACAAATACACTGATTACCTGGGGAAGAAGAGAGGACACTTACACAAATACACTGATTACCTGAGGAAGAAGAGAGGACACTTACACAAATACACTGATTACCTGAGGAAGAAAGAGGGACACTTACACAAATACACTGATTACCTGAGGAAAAAGAGAAAAAAAAGAGAGGCAAACACTTACACAAATACACTGATTACTGAGGAAGAAGAGGGGACACTTACACAAATACACTGATTACCTGAGGAAGAAGAGAGGACACTTACACAAAATACACTGATTACCTGAGGAAAAGAGAGGACACTTACACAAATACACTGATTACCTGAGGAAGAAGAGAGGACACTTACACAAATACACTGATTACCTGAGGAAGAAGAGAGGACACTTACACAAATACACTGATTACCTGAGGAAGAAGAGAGGACACTTAACACAATACACTGATTACCTGAGGAAGAAGAGAGGACACTTACACAAATACACTGATTACCTGAGGAAGAAGAGAGGACACTTACACAAATACACTGATTACCTGAGGAAGAAGAGAGGACACTTACACAAATACACTGATTACCTGAGGAAGAAGAGAGGACACTTACACAAATACACTGATTACCTGAGGAAGAAGAGAGGACACTTACACAAATACACTGATTACCTGAGGAAGAAGAGAGGACACTTACACAAATACACTGATTACCTGAGGAAGAAGAGAGGACACTTACACAAATACACTGATTACCTGAGAAGAAGAGAGGACACTTACACAAATACACTGATTACCTGAGGAAGAAGAGAGGACACTTACACAAATACACTGATTACCTGAGGAAGAAGAGAGGACAACCTCCAGGAAAGAGTTGTCTTCCAGAAGCTGCAACAGTTGCTGGCCTTGGGCTGATACAGGAAGACAAGGGGATGTCGACGTCATTAGTTCCATCGCCGGACATGGCAAACAGTGGCTGGCTTTCACTTGTGCTGCCCTCTGTGTGGTCTGAGGGCAAAGTGAGAACAGAAACTCAAATGCAGGGGAACATTTTGAACACTTTTTGGCACAGTTGTGGATTTGCAAGTGAGAGAAGAAACACAAATGCAGGGGAACATTTTGAACACTTTTTGGCACAGTTGTGGATTTGCAAGTGAGAAAGAAACTCAAATGCAGGGGAACATTTTAAACACTTTTTGACACAGTTGTGGATC
>JAFLJL010014712.1:22500-36009 GCA_018398815.1 Conus ventricosus | reverse complement strand
GTTACTATATTTAGAGCCACGTCATTTACTATTTTTGAAACCGTACATGCATGATCGTTTCTATATTAGAGCCACGTCATTTACTATTTTTGAAACCGTACATGCATGATCGTTACTATATTTAGAGCCCCGTCATTTACTATTTTGAAACCGTACATGCATGATCGTTACTATATTTAGAGCCACGTCATTTACTATTTTTGAAACCGTCACATGCATGATCGTTACTATATTTAGAGCCACGTCATTTACTATTTTTGAAACCGTACATGCATGATCGTTTCTATATTAGAGCCACGTCATTTACTATTTTTGAAACCGTACATGCATGATCGTTACTATATTTAGAGCCACGTCATTTACTATTTTTGAAACCGTACATGCATGATCGTTACTATATTTAGAGCCACGTCATTTACTATTTTTGAAACCGTTCATGCATGATCGTTACTATATTTAGAGCCACGTCATTTACTATTTTTGAAACCGTACATGCATGATCGTTACTATATTTAGAGCCACGTCATTTACTATTTTTGAAACCGTACATGCATGATCGTTACTATATTTAGAGCCACGTCATTTACTATTTTTGAAACCGTACATGCATGATCGTTACTATATTTAGAGCCACGTCATTTACTATTTTTGAAACCGTACATGCATGATCGTTACTATATTTAGAGCCACGTCATTTACTATTTTTGAAACCGTACATGCATGATCGTTACTATATTTAAACACTTGTCTAACAGTACACACACACAGTGTGATACTTCTGTTGTTACGCACAAACAAGCACTGTATGTCTAAGACGGGGACTGTTGGCGCTCTGATGTGATAGGAATATCCCGCGCTTCTGACCAGTACTTTTGTACTCTTCGATCTGAAGCATCTCTTCAATTTGCTTCAGTTTGCTCATAATATAACTAACTGGCAAACCAACGGTGTTTAAAATCGGGGAAATGCTTGAAGCGATTTGGCAACAGCACGCAGTCTACGCGGGAATGAACATCAGAATAGCCACTTTTTTCTTCAAGCCACTGAGCCCACGTTTTTGTCATCTTTCCTTCTTTTCTTTGTCTCTCCTGCCATTGTTTGCACCAAATCAAAAACTTCCCAAACTGAATGTAAATCAAGATTTGTTGAGCGCGCTGCCTTTTAAAGATTTCTCACCCCTTTTTGCAGTCTTTCTACAATGTCTTGGGTTTAGTTGCTGTTTGAGCTAAATAATCATCTGTATAAGCTTCTGTTGATATAGCATGACTACATCAGCTTGGTTTGAAACAAGATACTGATGTAAATCACTTGGCGTTGTTGGTTCTACTCTCTTTTTCTTTCCGCCTTTTTCTTTTAAACAAATCTTCCATCTTCCTTTTTGGTTTTTTGGGCAGCCTCATTGCTCCTTCTGTTTTAGCCTTAACTGCTTTGAGGCCATCTGCTCAAAATATATTCTATTCTCTTCTAGTACATGCTGTTCTTCTTCTGTCCATAACGGAGTAGCTTGCTCTTGTTGATCCATACCTTCAGGAAGAATTAAAGAAGTTTTTTGTTTAGAAAAATCTAACAGTTTTTGATTAGCTGCTAGCGATTCAGAAATTTCCTGATTTAATCTTGCGAAGAAGTACTAAATAGTTCTTCTTCTGAAGAAACACTATCACCCGACATAAAATCTTTTTACAAACACCTTTTTTCACTGAAAAACACCGCGTCTTTCCACCACAGTCCCAGTATCGCGTGATGAATTGTTTTGCTTCAGCCGACTTTCAACAATGCAGCGCCATTTTTCTCATCGATAGCCAAACACGTATTAAACTGGCTGTATCTTTGTCAACAATTTGTCTTCAACGAGCCAACAAACCTTTAAGATACACAATTCTGTTCTTCGGTAAACGGTTACACACCCAGAGCGCAGTAAAACGCGCCGTGATTGTCCAGCAGTCAGTGGAAGAATGTGTGGGTTACCCTAGTCCTGAGCGGCCGTAAGGCTACGCTTAACTCGCTGATTGGCCAGCTAGAACAGCGCCGCCGCACGGGAGTGTTAGCGTAGGACAGAACGTTCTAGAAAGCTGATGTAATGCTAGGCAGGAAGTTTAAAGGGGTGAAGAGGAGGGGGGAAGAGGGGTAGAGGAGGTGCGGCAGTATTGATTTTTTTGGCCCGTGTATTTGTGTTTGTATGCATGCGTGCGTGCGCGGACGCGCGCGCGCCCGTGTGTGTGTGTGTGTGTGTGTGTGTGTGTGTGTGTGTGTGTGTGTGTGCGCAAGTGTGTGTGTGTGTGTCAGAGAGAGAGAGAAAAGGAGAGAGAGAGAAAGAGAGAGAGAGAGAGAGAGAGAGAGAGAGAGAGAGAGAAAGTGTCTGTGTGTGTTAGTGTTCGTGTTAGTGTGTGTGTGTGTGTGGTGTGTGTGTGTGTGTGGTGTTAGTGTGTCTGTGTGTGTGTGTGTTAGTGTGTGTGTGTGCCCGCCTCTCTGTCTGTCTGTCTCTCTTCTCTGTCTGTCTGTCTGTCTGTCTGTTCTGAGGGCAACTTAACCTTAACGGGCTTTGTCAGGGTTTTCTCTCTCTCTCCCCACGCTGCAATTAACATACCGCGAAGTAATCGGATAGCCTAGTGCACCCACCGTGTATATGGGCGCGTTCAGCCACAAAATGCTTTTCCCTACGTTACTCTATGGGGCGTGTTCAGTCTGGCTACTTTCCCCTACGCTACTCTCTGAAAACTTTAGTAAATTAGTATTAAAAACGGATAACCTGCACAGTATGTTTGTTTGTAGATAATCGTTATTTTAGTTATTGAAGTCTTACTTGTCAGAGAACAGTAATATGCTGATTCTAGGTCACTTTCGCCCGAAAACTGGGTGAGGGCGAAAGTGGCGTAGGATTGGTATTTCCCTGTTCTCTCACGTAAATGTTTGCATGTGCAAATGATGCATTCGTATGCGTGCGTGCGTGCGCGCATGCGTTCGTGCCCCGCGCGCGTGCGTGCGTGCGTGCGTGCATGCGTGCGTGCGTGCGTGCATGCGTGTGTGCGTGTGTGTGTGTGTGGGGTATGTGTGTGTGTGTGTGTGTGTGTGTGTGGTGTGTGTGTGTGTTGGTGTGTGTGTGTGTGTGTTCAGTTCAGTTCAGTTCAGTGGTTTATTTAATGCCTTTTCATCGCCAGATATTAGACACTGTTTAAAAAACAGAGAAAAAGGAAAGTCCCTTCACAACTCAACTTATCTAGTACATGCTAAGCCACATGTGATATGTGCATATTTACATAAGTGAAATATCCTAGTGGTACACAAAGTTGTGATCTTTACAAAAATTTTGCAACCTGTGACTGCGAAATAACCATGGCAATTTCAGCAACACATGAACCATATAAGACAGTACTGACATTATCCAAGTTATTCATCTCAATGCCTTTCTCCTGATAGAGCGAGGTCAACACTGAGCATTCAAAGAAAAGATGACGCACAGAAAGGTTTTCTCCGCAGACACAAGGAATACCATGAGAATATTTAGTGTTCCAAGTATTCAGCCTTAATTTATGAATTAATCTAAGAATGTGCCTTGGGCATAGTGGTAAAGTAGCCGTGGTTTTACTAAAATTCTGCTTATGTATATACTTTTCCATAATTTTGATTAATTCACAAGAGGACAAATCTAAGGGATTAAAAATTGCAGCGTTTCATTTTGCTCCTTTTGCAAGACTGTCTGCCATTCATTTCACTTTATACCACAGTGAGATGGGACCCAACAAAAATCAATTCTTTTACCTAGAGTTATGAAACAATGCAGGAATGTTTTATTGCAAAAGGCAAATCTTTTCTAGCTTTACAGTCCCAACGCTCTAGTGATGTAAAACAGATTTGGAATCAACACACAGTAGATCAGGGCTTACCCCTTACACATTGAACGAACATGAGTGACTAACAGCATACTCAAAGATGGGACAAAAGAATTTCGCAGAAAATGTTTAACAAGAATTCCATCTGTGCAAGCCGCGAGTGAACATATAAAACATTGTAAAAGTTCTGTAGACTGTAATACAGAACTAATTACGCCCCGCCAGGATCTAAAGTTAGTTTTAAGAACTGGAAAAAAACTGCAACATTTTCCATACGTAGTTTACGCAGACTTCGAGTCGCTTATTGTTCCTTATGAAGGGCCAGCGCCACAAAAACTTCGAAAAACAGTCTTAATGAGTAATCATCAGATTTGTTCATTTGCTTTCATTGTTGTTAGGTCGGATGGCGTTTATTCAGAACCAGAATTATATAGAGGACCAGATGCGGCTAGAAGATTTTTACAGCGCATGCAGCAAGTGCGTAATGATTGTTCTAATAATCTGAATTTATCTGAAATCATGATGACGTCTGAAGACCAACAACAGTATGCCTCAGCCACTCACTGTTGGATTTGTGGTTTAGGCCTCTCATCAGACGCAGCGAATCCAACCAGTAAGAGACCATGATCACATTAGTGGAAAGTTCAGAGGAGCAGCGCACAGTAAATGCAATCTTCAACTAAAGTTTGAACCAAAGACATGGAAGCTGCCCATCTTCTTTCATAACTTGCGAGGTTACGACTCTCATCTTATATTGCAAGCAGTAACCAACGCCTTCAGGGTAGCATGCATTGCACAGTCATCAGAAAAGTACATGTGCTTTAATCTAAATAACATGTCTTTTTATGACTCTATGCAACACATGATGGGATCATTAGAGTCACTAGCTATGTCCTTAAAGTCCTGCCCAATAACAGAAGAATATTTTGACCCAACTCTCGTTAGAAAGGGCGTTTATCCTTATGAGTACATGAACAGTTGGGAAAGGTTTGACGAAGACACACTTCCTCCTAAAGGCGCGTTCTTTTCTAGTCTCAGAGGAAAGGACATTAGTGATTCTGATTACCAGCAAGCTCAAGATGCGTGGCAGAAGTTAGATTGTAAAACGATGGGAGACTATCATGATTCATATTTAAGGGCAGATGTATGTTTGTTGGCGGACGTCTTTGAAAATTATAGAAAGACCTGCATGAAACATTATAGCCTGGATCCTGCGCATTACATTTCTGCGCCCGGGATGAGTTGGGATGCTTTCTTAAAGTTTACTGGAGTACAGATTGATTTATTGTCAGATTTACCAATGATTCAGATGATTGAAAACGGATTGCGTGGAGGAATTAGTATGGCGTCGCATCATTACTGTAAAGCAAACAACAAATACTTGGACGACTATGATCCAAGTAAAAGGCCTAACTATCTCATGTATTTAGATGCAAACAATCTGTATGGTTGGGCAATGGCGCAATCACTTCCGTTACGTAACTTCAGATGTACACAGGTACGAATAATATTCAAAAGGCATTAAAGTGGTTGGGCAGTTTTAACGCCTGATCAACAGCGTGGTTTCATTCTAGAAGTTGACTTAGAATATCTCAGGAACTCCATGACCTGCATAATGACTATCCATTAGCAGCAGAAAGTCTAAAGATGGATCCAAGAGAGCCACCTAAACTTGTGCCTAATCTTCGAGGCAAAAAAAATTATGTCTGTCATTACAGACTTCTACAATTTTATTTAAGACATGGGTTGAAGTTGACAGCAGTTCATCGCATAATTGCTTTTGATCAAGAACAGTTCATGAAACCATACATCATGAAGAACACTGATCTCAGAACCAAATCCGCAGATGCTTCAGAAAAAGACTTTTTCAAGCTGATGAACAACAGCTGTTTTGGAAAGACTATGGAGAATCCGCACAAGCGCAAAGATGTCAGATTAGTCACCAAAGAGAACGAAGCAATTAAGCTGACTTCAAAACCTAATTATCAGGACTTTAGAAGATTTCATGACAGCTTTTTGGCATAATGATGAAAAAAAAGAAAGTCAAATTAGACAAACCCGTTTTTTTTTGGGTTTACTGTTTTAGAATTATCAAAGCTTTTAATGTTAGAGTTTCTTTATGACTACTTTAAGCCCTCGTATCCCGAGTCTAGAGTACTTTACACAGATACAGATAGTTTTGTTATAGATATCCCTACTGACGACATCTATAAAGACATGGAAACCGAAGTAGCTAAAGGGCATGCGGGTTGGTACGACACATCTGATTACCCTAAAGATTCGCCTTTGCATTCAATTACTAACAAGAAGGTTTTAGGAAAGATGAAGGATGAATTATCTGGAAAGGTGATCAAGGAGTATGTGGGGCTAAGGTCAAAAATGTACAGTATTTCGAGCCAGGAGAAAATCATTAAGAAAGCAAAAGGAATATCCCGCAGCGTTGTGCAGTCAAACATATCACATGACAACTACAAAGAAGCATTGTTTGGCAATAAGACTTTCATCATGACAACGTAAACTGCGATCTAATCTACATGAGATCAACACAACTGTTGTAACAAAGAAGTCATTAGATAGAACAAACACAAAACGGGTGTTTGTTAATCCGGAGTTTTCATATGCAATCGGGCACTGGAGGACCGCATAAACAGGGGGTTTTATATTTTTCATCAACTTTTATTATAAGATCAATCATAGCTTCATCCAATTCATTTAAATCTTTTCTCATGTTTGCTTGACGCGTTCGAATTTTTTTTATTATTTCAAGATATTCTTTTCCCATTTGGGGGTTTGAGTTGTAGGTGATCTGGATGATTAGCATGCATTGATTAATCCTCGAAAATGTTTCCTTAATAGCATTACACGCCTGAAATGATTCCCGTATCATTTCAAGGTCTCTTCCTTTACCATTCTGTTTCGTTCTGTGCTTCCTTCTGGCCTTCCATTTTAAACCAAAATATGTTTACGTAAATTAATTAAAGCGGAACTGTGTCTGGCGGAATTATCTGCAGTTCTTCTTTCACAAAAGATCTTTGAGGAGCTGGTTGTTTGTTGTGTCAGTTTCTCGTAAATAATACACGGGCGGATTCATCTTTACAATTCTTTTTATTTCATATGGGTCAACACTCCAAACTGGATCGGTTGCCCTGATGCGAGTGTCCCCTTCCGCTTCCCCGGTAAATAAAGGTACCTTACTTTTAAACCAAACGGTAATAGTTTGCCGGATGAAGACTCTCCTTCAGCAACATTTATTGTTTTTCTTTTGATTGCTTGTACTGGTTTTAACCCTTTAAATTCTTCATTATTCATTGCGCGCAAAACTGAGGGCAGTTCTTCTAACCCATTCTGTGTTGCGAGAATTGTCAATCAGCTCTCTATGATACTGGTAGGAGAAAAGTCTTTCAGCTAACTGTTTGTTAAAGTTTTCAACTAAAGCCTGTGATCTGTGAACTCCTGGAATGCCTCTTTTAATGGTAACTCTATGTTTTAACAATAATTGATTCACTTGGCCTTTAAATTCTTTCCCATCATCGACTTGAATCATGCGAGGATAAGTTAGCGGGCCTCGCTGGTATATTAGTTGTATAGCAACAGCAACAGCAGAAGCACTCTTTTGTGTTAATGGCTCCGCATCTTTGTATCTTGAAGCCATGTCAATGACTGTGAGTGCGTACTTAAATCTTTTTCGTCTAATCGTATCAGAGGGTAAATATAGAAGGTCCATTTGATGGGTGTCGTTTGGAGTTGTATGACAAAAGTGTGGTCTTTGTATTCGTCCTAGGCGCAGGTAAATAAATTTGCCAAATCGCTTGTTTAGATAACCATTCTTTTGCTGTTTGTTCACTGACTCCTGCCGCTTGGCTTAGCTTTTGTATTGCTGTGATACCCTTCCAATATCCTTTGGGCGAATAATAGATTTTGTTCATTTTTTATTCAGCCAATATTATGTGCAACAAAATACACGACGGTCATACCAACGACAATAAACCCGATTTCTTGCATCTTTTGTTTTTCTGATGGTTGATAAAAGTCACTGAATTTTGGTGGGGGCAATGTCTCGATTGGTTTGCCTGTTACTAGATAATATTGTTTTATTGCTTGATCAACATCTTTAAATGTGTAAGCTGCATGGCCCTGTTTTTTCAGAGAATCATTAATAAAAATCTAACTGCTCAATCTCTGCTTTTCATAGTGATCTTGTGCTGCAGCTAGTTGCTCCACAGCTTTGTTATGTCTTTTTTCTCTCGCCTTCATCTCGCAGTTTACTAAATGCGTAAATTTACTTCCACTAAAAGCGAGCGCATTAACCACAGCGCCGCCTATCATCATTACGAGCGAAGCCATTTTTTATAAATGTATTTTTTATTTACATATTTATACTGTCTGGAATTATTCCTTGCTTGACTAGAAAATCTTTCGTGGCAACCGAAGCTGCAATGATAGCAATCAGCTTTGCTGAATCCTCAAAGTCTAGTTTGCCAAGATCTGCTGGTTTAATTCTTAACAAGCTTTTACCGAGCATTGAGTATCCTACACTTAGACCACCAATAACAGCAGAATGGTATACAAGGTTAGCAACAGTTTTTTTCAGTGCTCATTTTATAAAATAAAATATTATAATTTAATAAAAAACATGAACAGCGATGATCTACTACAGCTACAAGGCGGCCTAAACCTTCCTGAACTTTTGAATGACCAAGTTGATGATCAAGCTATTATGCCCAAAAAGGAGAGGCTGTATTCTTTGGCAGCATGTGGGAAAACAAAACAGTTCCTCGGAACTGAATCAGCATAGAACAGATTCAACAGATGTCTTCACAAGACATTATAAAGTATCATAACAGGTATGAGGCCGCAGTTGGGGTCGAGAATGGTAAAAAGTGTCGGGCAAACGGTTCTTAGTTTGTACACTAAACTAGTCATGTAAATTTGCTCCCATTGATTCTGAACAAGATCTTACGTATGATTTAACGCAAGATCCAGTTTTAACAAAGTCATTAGAGTCTCTAGGGTGTGATTTATATTACAGATTTGGAACATTGTTATCGCCATTAATCATGGATTAATAACTTTTAATCATATAGATTTTGTTTCCCTTCAAAATGAACGAGCTGGAAAATCAGCAGAACCAGAAAACACTGAATCAGGTGGAGAAAGTAACCAAGCCAGAAAATCAGCAGAAAACGCTGAATCAGGTGGAGACCATTAAAAATCCTGGGCGTGTTGAAGCAGGAAAAAAATTAGCAGAGTGGAACAGACAAAAAAAATTAATGTTACAGAATATGACTCATCATGAAAACATAACACCGCCAACGCCAGAACAAGTTGATTCAATGCCAGCTATAAAAACTCCATGTGATACAAGGGCCCCAAAGTCTTCATGAATATTGAACTTAAAACTGTTGCCATTTTTGGCGCCATTGCTGCTGTTGGGGGCAGTTATTACGGTTATAAAATATATCACAATGGCACCAGAAAGAAAAGCAATCAAAAAAATCTGAACCACTAAATGCAGAAAAAGACACCAGCACGCCCAAAACCGCCAATAACAAAGCATCATTTTGATTCCATTTAAATGGAATAATATTTTAAGACTTAATTTTAAATTTTTTTATAAAAATAGATCATGGCGTATTATAAAATGATAAAGTCAATAAATAAAGACATGGAGTCTATAAAGACATTTCCATAGACCAGAATTGTAATCATGTGGTTGCTTAGGTTGCAAGACCTTCATTAAGATCTATGCAGAGAACGCTGAGCAAGACATCCTCAACGATGACGCGTTTTTTGAGGCGTGTGTGTACTATATTAGACATCTGCTATTTAAGATAAAAACATAGATTGTATTTTTTGATAATTATAAGAACCTGAATAAAAACTTGGTTGTACTTAGAGGATGACTTAGTTATGATCTTGAGGTGACTTAATCAAGAACTTAATCAAGAACTTATTAAGAACTGAAGTAACTTGGGGTGACTTGGGGATGACTTAAGGACAACTTGAGAATGACTTAAGTAAGAACTTGAGGATGACTTAGAAGTGACCTTGGGGTAACTTCAGTTAAGAACTTGTGGATGACTTAAGTGTGCATGCGTGGGGTGGGGGCGGGGGTGGGGGCGGGGGTGGGGGACGTGCGTGCGTGGGGTGGGGTGGGGGGGACGTGCGTGCGTGGGGTAGGACAAAACACACCACACACACAAACAAACAACAAACACAAACAAACAAACACACAATAGACAGGACATTGCTTGTAAGACTTGGCCTAGTTTGCTGTGCTCCTCGTCATTTACTATTTTTGAAACCGTACATGCATGATCGTTACTATATTAGAGCCACGTCATTTACTATTTTTGAAACCGTACATGCATGATCGTTACTATATTTAGAGCCACGTCATTTACTATTTTTGAAACCGACATGCATGATCGATACTATATTTAGAGCCACGTCATTTACTATTTTGAAACCGTACATGCATGATCGTTACTATATTTAGAGCCACGTCATTTACTATTTTTGAAACCGTACATGCATGATCGTTACTATATTTAGAGCCACGTCATTACTATTTTTGAAACCGTACATGCTGATCGTTACTATATTTAGAGCCACGTCATTTACTATTTTTGAAACCGTACATGCATGATCGTTACTATATTTAGAGCCACGTCATTTACTATTTTTGAAACCGTACATGCATGATCGTTACTATATTTAGAGCCACGTCATTTACTATTTTTGAAACCGTACATGCATGATCGTTACATATTTAGAGCCACGTCATTTACTATTTTTGAAACCGTACATGCATGATCGTTACTATATTTAGAGCCACGCATTTACTATTTTTGAAACCGTACATGCATGATCGTTACTATATTTAGAGCCACGTCATTTACTATTTTTGAAACCGTACATGCATGATCGTTTACTATATTTAGAGGCCACGTCATTTACTATTTTTGAAACCGTACATGCATGATCGTTACTATATTAGAGCCACGTCATTTACTATTTTTGAAACCGTACATGCATGATCGTTACTATATTTAAACACTTGTCTAACAGTACACACACACAGTGTGATACTTCTGTTGTTACGCACAAACAAGCACTGTATGTCTAAGACGGGGACTGTTGGCGCTCTGATGTATAGGAATATCCTGCGCTTCTGACCAGTACTTTTTGTACTCTTCGATCTGAAGCATCTCTTCAATTTGCTTCAGTTTGCTCATAATATAACTAACTGGCAAACCAACGGTGTAAAATCGGGGAAATGCTTGAAGCGATTTGGCACAGCACGCAGTCTACGCGCATGAACATCAGAATAGCCACTTTTTTCTTCAAGCCACTGAGCCCACGTTTTTGTCATCTTTCCTTCTTTTCTTGTCTCTCCTGCCATTGTTTTGCACCAAATCAAAAACTTCCCAAACTGAATGTAAATCAAGATTTGTTGAGCGCGCTGCCTTTTAAGATTTCTCACCCCTTTTGCAGTCTTTCTACAATGTCTTGTTCAGTTGCTGTTTGAGCTAAATAATCATCTGTATAAGCTTCTGTTGATATAGCATGACTAACATCAGCTTGGTTTGAAACAAGATACTGATGTAAATCACTTGGCGTTGTTGGTTTCACTCTCTTTTTCTTTCCGCCTTTTTCTTTAAACAAATCTTCATCTTCCTTTTGGTTTTTTGGGCAGCCTCATTGCTCCTTCTGTTTTTAGCCTTAACTGCTATTGAGGCCATCTGCTCAAAATATTCTATTCTCTTCTAGTACATGCTGTTCTTCTTCTGTCCATAACGGAGTAGCTTGCTCTTGTTGATCCATACCTTCAGGAAGAATTAAAGAAGTTTTTTGTTTAGAAAAATCTAACAGTTTTTGATTAGCTGCTAGCGATTCAGAAATTTCCTGATTTAATTCTTGCGAAGAAGTACTAAATAGTTCTTCTTCTGAAGAAACACTATCACCCGACATAAAATCTTTTTACAAACACCTTTTTTTCACTGAAAAACACCGCGTCTTTCCACCACAGTCCCAGTATCGCGTGATGAATTGTTTTGCTTCAGCCGACTTTCAACAATGCAGCGCCATTTTTCTCATCGATAGCCAAACACGTATTAAAACTGGCTGTATCTTTGTCAACAATATTGTCTTCAACGAGCCAACAAACCTTTAAGATACACAATTCTGTTTCTTTCGGTAAACCGGTTTACACACCCAGAGCGCAGTAAAACGCGCCGTGATTGTCCAGCAGTCAGTGAAGAATGTGTGGGTTACCCTATCCTGAGCGGCCGTAAGGCTACGCTTAACTCGCTGATTGGCCAGCTAGAACAGCGCCGCCGCACGGGAGTGTTAGCGTAGGACAGAACGTTCTAGAAAGCTGATGTAATGCTAGGCAGGAAGTAAGGGGTGAAGAGGAGGGGGGAAGAGGGGTAGAGGAGGTGCGGCAGTATTGATTTTTGGCCTGTGTATTTGTGTTTGTATGCATGCGTGCGTGCGCGGACGCGCGCGCGCCAGTGTGTGTGTGTGTGTGTGTGTGTGTGTGTGTGTGTGTGTGTGTGTGTGTGCGCAAGTGTGTGTGTGTGTGTCAGAGAGAGAGAGAGAAAGAGAGAGAAGAGAGAAAGACGAGAGGAGAGAGAGAGAGAGAGAGAGAGAGAGAAAGTGTCTGTGTGTGTTAGGTTCGTGTTAGTGTGTGTGTGTGTGTGTGTGTGTGTGTGTGTGTGTGTTAGTGTGTCTGTGTGTGTGTGTGTTAGTGTGTGTGTGTGCCCGCCTCTCTGTCTGTCTGTCTCTCTTCTCTGTCTGTCTGTCTGTCTGTCTGTTCTGAGGGCAACTTAACCTTAACGGGCTTTGTCAGGGTTTCTCTCTCTCTCTCCCCACGCTGCAATTAACATACCGCGAAGTAATCGATAGCCTAGTGCACCCACCGTGTATATGGGCGCGTTCAGCCCACAACTGCTTTTCCCTACGTTACTCTATGGGGCGTGTTCAGTCCTGGCTACTTTCCCCTACGCTACTCTCTGAAAACTTTAGTAAATTAGTATTAAAAACGGATAACCCTGCACAGTATGTTTGTTTGTAGATAATCGTTATTTTAGTTATTGAAGTCTTACTTGTCAGAGAACAGTAATATGCTGATTCTAGGTCACTTTCGCCCGAAAACTGGGTGAGGGCGAAAGTGGCGTAGGATTGGTATTTCCCTGTTCTCTCACGTAAATGTTTGCATGTGCAAATGATGCATTCGTATGCGTGCGTGCGTGCGCGCATGCGTTCGTGCGCGCGCGCGTGCGTGCGTGCGTGCGTGCATGCGTGCGTGCGTGCGTGCATGCGTGTGTGCGTTGTGTGTGTGTGTGTGTATGTGTGTGTGTGTGTGTGTGTGTGTGTGTGTGTGTGTGTGTGTGTGTGTGTGTGTGTGTGTGTTCAGTTCAGTTCAGTTCAGTGGTTTATTTAATGCCTTTTCATCGCCAGATATTAGACACTTGTTTAAAAAACAGAGAAAAAGGAAAGTCCTTCACACTCAACTTATCTAGTACATGCTAAGCCACATGTGATATGTGCATATTTACATAAGTGAAATATCCTAGTGGTACACAAAGTTGTGATCTTTTACAAAAATTTTGCAACCTGTGACTGCGAAATAACCATGGCAATTTCAGCAACACATGAACCATATAAGACAGTACTG
>JAFLJL010014712.1:12500-17500 GCA_018398815.1 Conus ventricosus | reverse complement strand
CACACAGAGAATCATGGCAAACGATGACGATAATATTGACGATGTCTAGCGAACACACAGAGAATCATGGCAAACGATGACGATAATAATGACGATGTCTAGCGATGACGATAATAATGACGATGTCTAGCGATGACGATAATAATGACGATGTCTAGCGAACACACAGAGAATCATGACAAACGATGACGATAATAATGACGATGTCTAGCGATGTCGATAATAATGACGATGTCTATTGATGTCGATAATAATGACGATGTCTAGCGATGACGATAATAATGACGATGTCTGGCGATGTTGATAATAATGACGATGTCTAGCGATGACGATAATAATGACGATGTCTAGCGATGTCGATAATAATGACGATGTCTAGCGATGACGATAATAATGACAATGTCTAGCGATGACGATAATAATGATGATGTCTAGCGAACGCTTACTGGACGTATACCTTACAATAAGCAGCATGAAGACAGTGATATGGATGACGACGACGACGACGACAATGATGAGGACGATGATTATGATGATGATAGTGATGATGATGCCGATGAAGATGGAGATTATGAAGACAAAAGGATGATGATGTCGACAACAACGATAACAATGATTACAATGACGACGACGATGATGGTGATTGTGACCCCACACCGAACACCCACACGACGTGGACGACGACAACGACGACGACGACGATGACGATATGATGATGATAATGATGATGATGATGTTTAGGGCGACGACGACGATGAACACAGTAATGGTGATGATAATGATTGCATCAACAATTATTATACAATAATCACCACCACCACCACCACCACGACGATGATGATGACGATGATGATGATGATGACGACGACGACAACAGCTACAATAAGGATGAGGTTACGACAATGATGAGAATGATGTCGACTATAATAATGACGACGACCACCAAGATGACGACGACGACGACGATCATGAAGATGATGATGATGATGATGATGATAACCACGACGACGACAACATGGACGATAAGATGACGACAAGAACAGATGATGACGACGACAAGGAGCCCGTGAACAGTGCATTGGAGGCGGCTGTTGATACGGCTCTTAATTCTATGGTAATAATGATATAATGAAGGTGACTTTGAGGATAAAAATGAGGAGAAAGGAGGGGGAGGGGGAGACGACGACGCCGACGATGAAGACGACGACGGGACGACGACGATGATGATGATGATGATGATGATGATGATGATGATGATGATGATAGTGGTAGTGGTGGTGGTAGTGGTGGTGGGGTTGTGATGGTGATGATGGTGGTGGTGGTGGTGGTGGTGGTGGTTACGACGGTGGAGACGACGAGGATGACGCTGTGTGTTTCAGTGACCGGACACTGGACCTGAGCCTGTCGCTGCACAACCAGCGGGGGCGGGGGCTGTTGTGGTCAGGACTATTGGGCAGACGGCTGGGCCAACTGCCTGGCGGCGCCTCCATGGATCTTCCCTTCGCTCTCCTCGCCCTCACGCCGGGCCTGCAGGTATGCTGTGAGGGGGCTGCAGGTATGCTGTGAGGGGGCTGCAGGTATGCTGTGAGGGGGCCTGTTGGTATGCTGTGAGGGGGCTTGTTGGTATGCTGCGAGGGGGCTGCAGGTATGCTGTGAGGGGCCTGTTGGTATGCTGTAAGGGGGCTGCAGGTATGCTGTGAGGGGGCCTGTTGGTATGCTGTGAGGGGGCTGCAGGTATGCTGTGAGGGGGCTGCAGGTATGCTTTGAGGGGGCCTGTTGGTATGCTGTGAAGGGGCCTGTTGGTATGCTGCGAGGGGGCTGCAGGTATGCTGTGAGGGGGCCTGTTGGTATGCTGTGAGGGGGCTGCAGGTATGCTGTGAGGGGGCCTGTTGGTATGCTGTGAGGGGGCTGCAGGTATGCTGTGAGGGGGCTGCAGGTATGCTGTGACGGGCCTGTTGGTGTGCTGTGAGGGGCCTGTTGGTATGCTGTGAGGGGGCCTGTTGGTATGCTGTGAGGGGGCTTGTTAGTATGCTGTGAGGGGGCTTGTTGGTATGCTGTGAGGGGGCTGCAGGTATGCTGTGAGGGGGCTGCAGGTATGCTGTGAGGGGGCCTGTTGGTATGCTGTGAGGGGCCTGTTGGTATGCTGTGAGGGGGCCTGCAGGTATGCTGTGAGGGGCCTGTTGGTATGCTGTGAGGGGGCCTGTTGGTATGCTGTTAGGGGGCCTGTTGGTATGCTGTGAGGGGGCCTGTTGGTATGCTGTGAGGGGGCTGCAGGTATGCTGTGAGGGGCCTGTTGGTATGCTGTGAGGGGCCTGTTGGTATGCTGTGAGGGGGCTGCAGGTATGCTGTGAGGGGCTGTTGGTATGCTGTGAGGGGGCTGCAGGTATGCTGTGAGGGGGCTGTTGGTATGCTGTGAGGGGGCTGCAGGTATGCTGTGAGGGGGCTGTTGGTATGCTGTGAGGGGGCCTGTTGGTATGCTGTGAGGGGGCTGCAGGAATGCTGTGAGGGGGCCTGTTGGTATGCTGTGAGGGGGCTGCAGGTATGCTGTGAGCGAGCTGTTAGTATGCTGTGAGGTGGCTGCAGGTATGCTGTGAGGGGGCTGTTGGTATGCTGTGAGGGGGCTGTAGGTATGCTGTGAGGGGCTGCAGGTATGCTGTGAGGGGGCTGTTGGTATGCTGTGAGGGGGCCTGTTGGTATGCTGTGAGGGGCTGCAGATATGCTGTGAGGGGGCTGCAGGTATTCTGTGAGGGGGCTGCAGGTATGCTGTGAAGGGGCTGCAGGTATGCTGTGAGGGGGATGTTGGTATGCTGTGAGGGGGCCTGTTGGTATGCTGTTAGGGGCTGCAGGTATGCTGTGAGGGGGCCTGTTGGTATGCTGTGAGGGGGCTGCAGGTATGCTGTGAGGGGGCTGTTGGTATGCTGTGAGGGGGCCTGTTTGTATGCTGTGAGGGGGCCTGTTGGTATGCTGTGAGGGGGCCTGTTGGTATGCTGTGAGGGGGCTGCAGGTATGCTGTGAGGGGGCTGTTGGTATGCTGTGAGGGGGCCTGCAGGTATACTGTGAGGGGGCTGCAGGTATGCTGTGAGGGGGCCTGTTGGTATGCTGTGAGGGGGCCTGTTCGTATGCTGTGAGGGGGCTGCAGGTATGCTGTGAGGGGGCCTGTTGGTATGCTGTGAGGGGGCCTGTTGGTATGCTGTGAGGGGGCCTGTGGTATGCTGTGAGGGGGCTGCAGGTATGCTGTGAGGGGGCTGCAGGTATGCTTTGAGGGGGCCTGTTGGTATGCTGTGAAGGGGCCTGTTGGTATGCTGCGAGGGGGCTGCAGGTATGCTGTGAGGGGGCCTGTTGGTATGCTGTGAGGGGGCTTGTTAGTATGCTGTGAGGGGGCTTGTTGGTATGCTGTGAGGGGGCTGCAGGTATGCTGTGAGGGGGCTGTTGGTATGCTGTGAGGGGGCCTGTTGGTATGCTGTGAGGGGCCTGTTGGTATGCTGTGAGGGGGCCTGTTGGTATGCTGTGAGGCGGCCTGTTGGTATGCTGTGAGGGGGCTGTTGGTATGCTGTGAGGGGGCTTGTTGGTATGCTGTGAGGGGGCCTGTTGGTATGCTGTGAGGGGGCTGCAGGTATGCTGTGAGGGGGCCTGTTGGTATGCTGTGAGGGCGCTGTTGGTATGCTGTGAGGGGGCCTGTTGGTATGCTGTGAGGGGGCCTGTTGGTATGCTGTTTTGGGGCCTGTTGGTATGCTGTGAGGGGGCTTGTTGGTATGCTGTGAGGGGCCTGTTGGTATGCTGGTTTGGGGCTTGTTGGTATGCTGTGAGGGGGCTTGTTGGTATGCTGTGAGGGGGCCTGTTGGTATGCTGTTAGGGGGCCTGTTGGTATGCTGTGAGGGGGCGTGTTGGTATGCTGTGAGGGGCCTTTTGGTATGCTGTTAGGGGGCCTTTTGGTATGCTGTTAGGGTGCCTGCAGGTATGCTGTTAGGGGGCCTAAGGCAGGGATGGGTGAAAAAGGAGGGGAGGGGGGGAGAGGACGCGGGGAAGGGCAGGGGAGGGGGGGAGCAGAGGATTCCAATGATTCTGAATCTATTCCACCTCTTCCCCTCCCGACGGTCCCCTCCATTTTCCTTCCCTCTCCCCTCTTCGCCCCCTGCCCCCCCCCCCCCCCCCCCTCTTCCCACGACGCCAGTACGAAGAATGGAAATCGAAAAAGCGGGGTGGGGGGTGGGGGTGGGGAGGGAGAGGCGCGTCTTTCGGAGGAAAATGCGACGAAAGGGGTGGTTACGAGTGGGTGGGTGGGGGGGGGGGGGGGAGGGGGGCGTTACCCATGCAGCCCGAACCCCACCCCGAAAAGGAAGAAAAAGTCTGTAAGAAGCACGTGATCAGCACCTCTGTTGTGTTGGATATGATGTGCAAGCTTGGATTTATTCGTACATCTTACTGATCCTCATTATTCTTTTTTTCCCCATGGGATGTCTCTCACTGCACGAGAACAAGTGCTACCCCCACTTCCCCTTGTTCCCCATTTCGTCCTTCCTCCATCTCTCGTCCCCTTCCCCTCCTTTTTCTCCTGTCCCAATCTTTCTTTCCCCATTTTCCCTTCCTGTCCCAATCTCTTCCCCTTTTTCTCCTGTCCCAATCTCTTCCCCTTTTTTCTATGTCCCAATCTCTTCCCCTTTTTCTCCTGTCCCAATCTCTTCCCTTTTTGTTCTGTCCCAATCTCTTCCCCTTTTTCTCCTGTCCCAATCTCTTCCCCTTTTTTCATGTCCCAATCTCTTCCCCTTTTTCTCCTGTCCCAATCTCTTCCCCTTTTTGTTCTGTCCCAATCTCTTCCCCTTTTTCTCCTGTCCCAATCTCTTCCCTTTTTCTCCTGTCCCAATCTCTTCCCCTTTTTCTCCTGTCCCAAGCTCTTCCTCTTTTTGTTCTGTCCCAATCTCTTCCCCTTTTTCTCCTGTCCCAATCTCTTCCCCTTTTTGTTCTGTCCCAATCTCTTCCCCTTTTTCTCCTGTCCCAATCTC